>REGO01000725.1:621618-656853 GCA_010120015.1 Rhombomys opimus | reverse complement strand
TCTTTCGCCTACCCCTGGCCATTGGCTTATCTGAAACCTTCCCTGTTTGTTTTTGGATTCTGCAGATCAGACTGGTACTGTCTCTCTCTGGCGTCTGGAGAGTTCTTCAGGAAGCTGAGAACTCTCAGTGTGTGCTGAGGACTAGCTGTACCTGTGGGAGGAAAGTAAGTAGGCACAAACAGGGCAAATGCAAGCGTGCGCGCACGTGTGTGTGTGTGTGTGTGTGTGTGTGTGTGTGTGTGTGTATGTAAGTGTGTGTGGATGTGTGTCTCAAGGGACAGAGTGATGGCTAGTGTTGAGCCCTTGAGTGTGTGGGAGGGGCTCTGCACTGTATATGTCCCAGACACTAGTGATGATCGCAGCGCAATTTCTGGCATTAACTGCCTTAACTCCTCAATTAGACCCACAGAGCAGTAACTTCAATGTCCCTAGTGCCCCTCTGTTTCCCAAAGTGGGTATGTGGGTGGGAGGGGGTTCGATGCCTGGCTTCTGTTTTAGAAAACCCAGGATCTGGGGATCTGCAGATTCTCAAGGGTGCACTCACTTACAAGCAGGTCACTTGGCAGAGATCATGGAATCTGGCCTCTCTGCTCTCTGCTTTGGCTCTGCTTCTTTGATGTGCCCCGCCAGTTCTGTGCTGCTGTCTCTGCCAGGTTGAGGTCTTGCTGTAGCATCAGTGTTGGCGATCCTGTGGAGGTAGTATGCGGTCTAGCAGACTTGGGCCCTGGGGGGATGGTGTAGCTGCCGCGCAGATCTGGGACTCCGGGACACATACTGCTGATCTTTGCCTGCCGCTAAAGGGCTTGGAGCTCTGCCCCCGGGGCTGTATACCCCAGGCAGTTAGGTCTGCTCTGAGAAAGAACAGCCAGCTGTGTCGCTGTGCCGAGGTGGAGGGAGGTCTGGGGGAGGGGAGTGCCGCGAGATCAAAGGGCCGTTTCTCTCCTTCCCCAAACAAGTCCCAGGGTGACCCGAGACCAAAGTTTTCACCTCCTGGGATGTTCCCTGTTGTTTAGAAAGCTCCACCGTTGTCTTCCTGGGTTAGAGGTACTTCCATTCACCAACTCAGAAGTTCAGGTATTCCACCCGCTCAGAAACTGTGTGTGCTAGTCGCCATCTTGGCTCCGCCCCCTCTCCCAACATCCACTCTCAAAATGGCGGAATTCTCTCATCTTCTATGATGAGTATCTTCTTATATGAGTATTCTATGAAGAATACTCCAGACACCAGAGATTCGCCTGGAACCATTCTGAAGTACAGACTCTGGGAACAAACAGTGATGGTTACAGATAGAAGATGGCTAGAAGTCAGCATAAAAACACATCCAACAAAAATCAGGACATCATGGCTTTATTAGTATCCCCCACAAACAAAATCAATGGATATTTTAATTCATCGAAAACACAGGGAAATGATTTTAAAGCCATGGTTATCGCGTTATTACAAGCACATAAAGAGGAAACAAGACTCTCAAAGAAATGGCTACACAAAAAGAGGAAAGGAACAAAGTTCTCAAAGAAATACAGGCAAATACAGCCACACATATAGAGACACATGAAGAGGAAACAAATAAAAAAATAGAGGCCATCATGAAAAAGATAAGAATTCACATTAAATCAGAGTAACGTAATGATGCAAGACATGAAAACAGAATTAAAATCAATAAGGAAAACAAAAACAGAGAAAAACCTAGAATTGGTGAACTTAAAGAAAAGATTATGAACCAGAAAGGTAATAGAATACAGGAGATGGAAGAGAGAATCTCAGGTGCTGAAGATACATTTTTAGAAATTGATACATATTTGAAAGAAAAAGTAAGCTCGGAAAAGTACTAAACACAAAACATCCAGGAAATCAAGGACACCATAAAAAGACAAAATCTAAGAATAATAGGTATAGGTGAAAAAGAAGATTCCAGGCTTCAAGGTCCAGAAAATATTTTCAACAAAATCATACAAGAAAATTTTCCCAATTAAAGAGATGTCCATAAACATACAAGTGGCCTACAGAACACCAAGCAGACTAGACCATCAAAGAAACTCCTCATATCACATAATAGTCAAAACACTAAATCTACAGAACAAATAAAAAAATATTAGAAGCAGCAAGGGAAAAAGGTCAAGTAACAAATAAAGGTAGACCTATCAGAATCACATTAGAATTCTCAACAGAAACTGTGAAAGACAGAAGGAACTGGGCAGATGTTACTCAGACTCTAAGAGACCACAGATGCCAATCCAGATTCCTATACCTAAGAAAGCTTTCAATCAACATAGATTGAGAAAATAAAATATTCCATGACAAAATGAAACTTAAACAATATTTACACAGCAACACAGGCCTGAAGAAGATACTACAAGGAAAACTCCAATCCAACAAAATCAACTACACCCAAGAAAACAGGATATAAATAACTTCACAACAAAAAAATTAAAAGAAAACAATTAATAGCAATACAGTAACACCATGAGCTCCACAAAACAAAACAAAACAAAACAAAAAACAAACAAAACAACTAATAGTCATTGGTCACCATTATCTAACAACATCAATGGACTCAATTCTCCAATAAAAAGACACAGACTAACAGGATGGTAAACAGAAACAGGATCCAACATGCTGCTGAACCAAGAAATGCATGTCAGCAACAAAGATAAACACTACCTCAGAGTAAATGCCTTGAAAAATGTTTTTCAAGCAAACTGACACAGAGAACAACCTGGCATCGCTATCCCAATATCTAATAAAACAGACTTTCAAACAAAATTAATCATAAAAGATGAGGAGAAACATTTCATTCTCATCAAAGGAAAAATCCACTAGGAGGACATCACAATCCTGAACATCTATTCCTCAAATAAAAGAACACCTGCATTCCTAAATTAAGCATTATTAAAGCTGAAATCACACCTTGATCCCAACACCTTAATAGTGGGAGACTTCAACACTCCACTCTCACCAAGGGACAGATCGTCTAGATAGAAGCTAAATAGGAAAATAATGGCACTTACAGAGGTCCTAAATCAAATGGAACCTAATAGGTGTATACAGAACTTTACACCCAAACTCAAAAGTGTATAACTTCTTTTTAGCACTTCACAGAACCTTCTCAAAAATTGTTCATATAGTCAGGCACAAAGCAAGCCACAACAGATTAAAGAAGATCAAAATAATCTCTTGTATCCTATCAGACAACCATGGCCTATAAAGAGACCTCAACAAAAACAGAAAGGAAAAAAGCCTTCATACACTTGAAAACTAAACAACTCTGTAATCAATGATAGCTTGGTCAGTGAAGAAATGAAAAAAAAGGATTTAGAGAGTTCCTAAACTTCAATGAAAATGCAAGCACAACTTACCCAAACATATGGGACACAAGGAAAGCAGTGCTATGAGGAAAGTTCATTTCAGTAAGTGCCTCCAGAAAGAAGTTTGAGATATCTCAAACAAGTAACTAAACAGGAAACATAAAAACCCTAGAGGTGTGAAAGGAAAGAGCAGACACACCCAGCAGGAGTAGATGATTGGAAATAATCAAACTGAGATCTGAAATCAATGAATTAGAAACAAAGAAAACAATTCAAAGAATCAATGATACCAAGTGCTGGTTCTCTGAGAAAATCAAAAGATAGACAAACTAACAAAAAGACAGTGAGAAACTATCCAAATCAGCAAAATCAGAAATGAAAAGGGGAACATAACTAGACAGTGAGGAAATGCAAACAATCATTAGGTCATACTACAAAAGCCTATATGCCACAAAATTCAAAAATCTAAAAGAAATGGACAATTTTCTAGATAAAGTCCATCTACCAAAGTTAAGTCAAGATCAGTAGAAAGATTGAATAGTCCTATATCCCCCAAGGAAATAGAAGCAGTCATCAACAGTCTCTCTTCCAAAAAATGCCCTGGGCCAGATGGATTCAGTGCAGAATTCTACCAGACCTTCAAAGAAGTGCTAATTCCAATTCTCTCCAAACTATTCCACAAAATAGAAACAGAAGGAACGTTACCAAACTCAATCTATGAAGCCACAGTCACCTTGAAACCTAAACCACACGATGACCCAACAAAAAGAGAGAACTTCAGACCTACCTCTCGTGAACACTGATACAAAAATACTCAACAAAATACTTGTAAACTAAATCTAAGAACACATAAAAGATATCATCCACTATGACCAAGTAGGCTTCATCCCAGGCATGCAGTGGGGTTCAATAAATGGAAATGGTTAATGTAATCCACTATATAAACAAACTGAAGGAGAAAAACCACAGGATCATCTCCTAAGATGCCAAAAAAGCATTTTATAGAATCTAACACCATTCATGTTTAAAGTCCTGGAGAGATCAGAGATACAAGGCACATACCTGAACATAGTAAAGACAAACTACAGCAAGCCTATAACCAACATCAAACAAAACAGAGAGTAACTTAAATCAATCCCACAGAAATCAGGGCCAAGGCAAGGCTTGCCCACTCTCTTCATATCTCTTCAACATAGTATGTGAAATCTGAACTAGAGTAATAAGGAACGGGGATACAAATCTGAAAGGAAGAAGTCAGCATATCCCTATTGGCAGATGATATGATAGTATACATGAGTAACCACAAAAATTCAACCAGAGAACTCCTTTAGCTGATAAACCCCTTCAGCAACATGGAATGATAGAAAATTAACTCAAAAAAAAAAAAAGTAGCCATCCTGTATGTGAAAGACAAAGGGGTCTAGAAAGAAATTAAGGAAACTACACGCTTCACAATAAACACTAATAACATAAAGTACCTTGGTGTGACTCCAACCAAACAAGTGAAAGGCCTGTTTGAAAAAAAAACTTCAGCTCTCTCAAGAAACAAATTTAAGAAGACATCAGAAGATGAAAAGATTTCCCGTGCTCATAGATAGATAGGATTAACATACTGAAAATGGCCATCATGCCAAAAGCGAAATACAGATCCAATGCAATTTCCATCAAAATACCAAAAAAAAATCTTTACAGATCTTGAAAGAAAAATTCTCAACATCGTATGGAAAAACAAAAAACACAGAATTGCCAAAACAATCCCGTACAATAAGAGATCATCGGGAGTTATCTCCATCCCTGATCTCAAGCTGTACTACAGAGCAACAGTAATAAAAACTGCATGGTAATGACAAATAAACAGAGGGGTGGATCAATAGAATGGAATAGAAGACCCAGAAATAAACCTACACACCTATGGATACTTGATTTTTGACAGAGAAGCCAAAACCATACAATGGAAAAAAAGATAGCATATTCAACAAATTTTGTTGGTCTAACTGGATGTCTACATGCAGTAAAATATGCATAGATACATATTTATCAACCTGCACAAAACTAAAGTCCAAGTGGATCAAAAATCTCAACATATAACCACATATACTAAAAAAATTAGAAGAAAAGTTAGGAAAGAGCCTTGAACTCATTGGCACAGGAGACAACTTCTGGACAGGACACCACAATCACAGGCTCTAAGATCAAAAATCAATAAATGGGACCTCATGAAAGTGAAAATCTTCTGTAAAGCAAAGGACACTGTCATCAGAACAAAACAACAGCATGCAAACTGGGAAAGGATCTTCAAAAACCCTATATCTGAGAGAGGGCTAATATCCAGAATATTTAAAGAACTCAAGAAGTTAAACAGCAACAAATCAAGTAATACGATTGAAAACTGGGGTACAGAGCTAAACAGAGAATTCTCAATAGAGAAATATCGAATGGCAGAGAAACACTTAAATGAATGTTCAACGTATTTAGTCAACAGGGAAGTGCAAATCAAAACAATCCTGAGATTTTACCTTACACCTTGTCAGAATGGCTAAGATCAAAAACTGAAGTGACAACACATGTTGGAGAGGTTGTGGAGAAAGATGAACACTCCTCCACTGCTGGTAGGAATGTAAACTTGTACAACCACTCTAGAAATCAATCTGACACTTTCTCAGACAATTAGGAATAGCGCTTTCTCAAGATCCAGCTATACCACTGCTAGGCATATATCCAAAAGATGCTCAAGTTCATAAGTAGGGCATTTGTTCAGCCATGTTCATAGCAGCTTTATTTGTAATAGCCAGAACCTTGAAACAACCCAGCTGTCACACAAAGGAGGAATGGATAAAGAAATTGTGGTACATTTACAATTTACATTTACATTTACATTTACAATGGAATACTACTCAGCAATTAAAAACAAGAAAATCATGAAATTTGTAGGCAAATGGTGGGATCTAGAAAGGATCATCTTGAGTGAGATATCCCAGAAGCAGAAAGACACACACGGTATATACTCACTTATAAGTGGTTCCTCAAGATCCAGTATTACCACTCCTAGGCATATATCTAAAAGATGCTCAACTATACAATGAGGGATTTTTCTCAACTATGTTCCTAGCAGCTTTATTCGTAATAGCCAGAAACTAGAAACAACCCAGATGTCCCTCAGCTGAGGAATGGATATAGAAATTGTGGTACATTTACACAATGGAATACTACTCAGCAATTAAAAACAAGGAAATCATAAAATTTGCAGGCAAATAGTGGGATCTAGAAAAGACTATATTGAGTGAGGTATCCCAGAAGCAGAAAGACACACATGGTATATACTCACTTATAGTTGGATATTAGACATATAATATAGGCTAAGCATACTAAAATCTGTACACCTAAAGGAGCTAAGCAAGAAGAAGGACCCTGTGTAGGATGATCAATGCTCATTCAGAAAGGCAAGGAGGATGGACATCAGAAGAGGGACACAGGAGCCTACCACAGAGGACCTGTGAATGACTCTACCCAGTAGGGTATCAAAGCAGATGCTGAAATTAACAGCCAACCTTTGGGCAGAGTGCAGGGAATCTTATGAAAGTAGGGAGAGATAAAAAGACCTGGAGGGGACAGGAGCTCCACAAGAAGAGCAACAGAACCAAAAAATCTGGGCACAGGCATCATTTCTGAGACTGATACTCCAACCAAGGACCATGCATGGATATAACTTAGAACCCCTGTACAGATATAGCCCATGTGGGTGCCCTAGTAAGGGGAACAGGGACTGTCTCTGAAATAAACTCAGTGGTTGGCTTTTTGATCCCCTTTGTTCCCTGAGGGGGGAACAGCCTTACTAGGCTACAGAAGAGGATAATACAGCTAGTCTTTATGAGATCTGATAGGCTAGGTTCAAAGGAAAAGGGAGGAGGACCTCCCCTATCAGTGGACTTGGAAAGGGGCATGGGAGAAGATGAGGGAGTGATGGTCGGATTGGGAGGAGAGAAGGGAGGGGGGCTACATATGGGAAACAAAATGAATAAACTGAAATTAAATTAATTAAAGAAAAATCTCGTGGACTGAAACTATCCTCAGTCATCTGTGTGCAATGTGAGATGGTTGTAGAATTTACAAAATGATCTGATGAAGAAATCATCATCTCATATTTTTAAAGGGAAGGCAGGAGGGTCTCAGAGACATTATTCTGTTTTTTCTTCCAAGATGACTTTCAAGGAAAATAATTTCCATAATTGAACATTACTGGTAAGAGCTACACCTTACACTAAACCTTCTGCACAGCTGAATAACTAATTAAAACTTCCGTGACTTGGAGTGGTTCATGTCGAGAACCACATTATCTTGGGCCATCCTTACTTTGTTAGAGAGGGTTCTCTAAGGTAACAACTCTCACAGAATAAGCCTCTCTCTCTGTCTTTCTCTCTTTCCAAGTTAGTAGAATATAACTTCTAGTAACAGAATTACCAGAAAAATGAATTTGCAGTAGATGGCCAAGGGACTGCTAGAATGATTAGGCTAGCTGGACAAGTCCTCAAAAAGTTTTTTTTTTTTTCATTCCTAAATTTAATTTATTAAAATAATTCTCTACAAAAAACAAGACAAAAGCTCTGAATGTGTTACAGTCTGTAAATCCCCCTTTTCCTTGGCTCTCTATAGAAGACGATACTGTTCAGT
The DNA here is from genome assembly GCA_010120015.1 of Rhombomys opimus. NCBI lineage: Eukaryota > Metazoa > Chordata > Mammalia > Rodentia > Muridae > Rhombomys > Rhombomys opimus. The sequence goes on along the minus strand of REGO01000725.1, from coordinate 648,880 downwards.
GGGTTTTGCTCTTCATTTTCTGTCTTGATCGTTTTCCAGGTCTCTTATTTGCCCCTTTCTTCCCAGGCCTCCTGGGGCCCTTGCCATGAGCCACCTTGGCTCAGAAGCTGGAGACATCATCATAGCTCTCTCGAGTGTTCCATTTGGAGCCTTTCTTCTTTCCACCAAAACCAAATTTCTAGTTTTTGTACCTTCGCTTGGCATTGGGCCCTTTATTCGTCTGCTGGCCTTTAGCTCCTGGCTTTGCACGGCGTTCAACTGGCTTCTGGTCGCCCTCAAGGAAATCCAGCTTATCAGAGAAGCCTTTCTGGTACTTCTTGATGGCATTCATCATATGTGCTTTCTCCCGCTGCCTCTTCTGAAGGACCTCAGTTTGTACCTTCTTTCCATATTTCCTAAGTGCTCGAAGTTGCTTGGACTTTTCAGATTTCTCCATGGCAGCCTGTTTAGTCTGCAGCTTCAGTCGAATATTTTGCATCTGCTGATCAGACTTGGCCATTTCTGCAAAATAATCAGTGGGCCGCTTTGTGGGGACTTGAAGCCGATGGAGTCGGGGTAATATAGCAAGCACTGCAACCTGGGCCTGATGGTAGAAACTCATCTCCCTCTGGAAGTCGTCTTCTGGATTAACACCTTTCTTCTGGTCCTTGTTCTGGGGTGTTGACTGAGTTTCACCGACTTCCGGGACTGGACACAGGGTCACATCCAGCCTTTCAACCCACTCCAGATCCCATTTGAATTCATCCAAGCACGGCTTCAGGCCGTTCACGTCATTCACCGCCTTCTTCGGCCTCTCTAGCACAACATTGAGACCTGGCTTCAGGAGTCCCCGGGAAAACGCATCCTGCAACTCCCAGTCTGACACCAGGGACTCGTCCAACTCCGAGTCCGAGCCTAAGAGCGGAGGGGTGTCCATCTCGCGGCCTCCGGCCCCGTGAGGTTCGGCCGCCGCTACACGTGCCCACAAGCTGCACCAGTGCCTGTAACTTCCCCAAACTGTGTAGCCCAAGCTGTCCTGGAACTCGAGATCCACCTGCCTCTGCCTCCTTCAGCAAATCCGACCGGCCTGTGCCACCAGAGCCGGCTAGTTTTTTTTTTTTTTTTTTTTTTTTTTAAGCCCAGACAACACATAAGTGCTGGTTGTGTCCCTTGACATGCCTTACTAGGTAACTTCCAATGTTAACTATTAGCTCTTTGCATGACAATGAAGACATTATGCAAAATGCAGATATCTCTTTTTCCCACACAGTATTTCTCTTGTGTTCTTAGAAAAATTAAAACAGTTAAACATTTGTGTACTATGTTCCTGGATACAATCTACATTCTCTAACATATTTTAATGTAAATATTAAGTACTGCCATTTGTTTCTTGAGCTCATATACAGTATGCTGGTGTTTGATAAGTCATGGGACACAATAAGAAGAAAGTGCAGATAGGGGAGAGAGAGACAGAGACACAGAGAGAAAGAGACAGAGGAGAGACATACAGAGATTCCAAGAGAAGGACATAGACACACACACACACACACACACACACACACACACACAGAGAGAAGATTTATTAGAATGATTTAGAGGCTACAGTCCAGGTAATCCAACAATGGCTGGCTGTGAATAGAAAGGCCAAGAATTCCATAGTTGCTCAGTCTCAGCTGGTCTTCAGTATGGGCTGAATTTGTAGAAGTAGGCTCTAATGACAAATGAACGAATGGACTTGCCAGCAAGTCAAGGGCAAGCAGGCAAAGACAAAAAAACTTCCTTCTTCAATGTCCTTAAATAGGCTTCCAGCAGAAAGTGAGGCTTTGGTTAAAAATGTGTCTTCCTGCCTTAAGATTCATATTAGAGTTAGATCTTCCCGTGCAAATTAAGCAGAGGCCTCACATCTTGAAACACAAGTACAAGTACAGAGAGCGCTCATTGAAAATGCTGTGGGCTTATGAAACCAAAAATCCAGTCTACAATGACACACCTCTTACAAGGACACAACTCCTAGGCATTCCCAAATAGTCCCATCAACTGGGAGTTTACGGAAGCCATTCTCGTTCAATCCATCATACATCTAACTTACATTGTCATGTAACATGTATTTGAAACATGTCCTTTTAAAAATAAATATTTGTTCTGTATTCATACATGCACATGATGTGTTTGGATCCAATCTACCCCAAATTTCTCCTTTTAATTTTCTTCCTATTCTCATTCACTCCCAACTTCATGTGTTCCCATTTTAAAAACAATATCTACTGAGTTCATTTATTGATGCCTATATGTACATGGGTAGCCTCATTGTGACTTCATTCCTAAGGAAAATTGACTCTCCTTCTCCTAGCAGTCATTAATTGCCAATAGCTCCTCCCATATGGGTGAAATGTCCTGAGTCTCTCTGCCATCCATACAGGGATTTTTGCTGACTTAATTTTGTGCAAGTCTTTTGACTGTAGTCCTAGGTCAAATGTGTTCATGTGAGCAATTGTGCAGTTCTGTAGTGCAAACACTGGTTTCCTGAAGAGGTTCACTAACTCTTTTTTTTTCACTTTTTTTAATTTTATTTTTATCAGTTACATTTTATTAATTCTGTATCCCAGCCGTGTCCCAAACCCTCATTCCCTCCCAGTCCCTCCCTCCCTCCCTCATCACCACTGTGCCCCTTTCCAAGTCCACTGATAGGGGGGGACCTCCCCCCATTCATCTGATCCTGTTTTATCAGGTATCTTCATTGAGTTCCTGTTAGAAATAGTCCTTGTTCCCCTCACTTTGGGAAACCAATTGGTTACTGAGCTACCACAGGCTACATCTGATCAGAGGTTCTAGGTTATATTCATACATGGTCCTTGGTTGAATGTCAGTCTCAGAAAAGACCCTGTGACCAGATATATTTGGTCCTTGTGGAGCTCCTATCCTTTCCCCATCAGACTAACTCCCCTTCTTTCTTATGATTCCCTGTACTCTGCCAAAGGTTTGATCATGAGTCTTTGCTTTGAAAACACTGCTAGTTAGAGGCTTTCAGATGCGCTCAGTAGACTCCTGTCATACGTTCAATGCACATCCCATCTGTCTTTCTAAACGAGGACTGATCATCTTACCCCATGTTTGCTCTCTTGATTATCTTTTTTAGGTGTATAGATTTCATGATCTTTCCCCATCCTTTTCTGTGGTGATCTCTGAGCCTTGAAGGGAGAGGCTGGGTTCTGATCAGAGCTGAGCACTCAACAGTCTCTTACTGTCTATGGGTTATTGTTCTCTATATTAATCATCTACTGCAAAAAGAAAGTAGTGAAGGTTAAGAAGTCCACTAATCTATGGGTGGAAATATGTAAATTAAGAATTAGTTTATTACTGTATCTTCTTAGCAGAATATTAGTGGGTTCCCCCTCAGGCCCTATGGCTTAACCATTCAGAGATTTTATCACAGACAATGGTAATAGGAATGAGTTCCACCACGCAGATCAGGCTTTAAAGCCAATCAGTAGATGCTTCATTACTTCCATAATATTCCTATGGTTATTGTACCCATCAGGATATTTGGCCGGACAGACATTATTGTAACTTCAAGCATTCTCATCAAAACAAAAGCAGTGATGAGAAATATCTTGATTTCTTTCTTTTATATTGTTAGAATACTCAATGAAACTGTTAGCATATCACAACATAAAATTTGAGTCACTCAGAATCTTTATTCCTGGATTATGGACACTCACATGTGCTACAAAATAAACTTTGTTTTATTCCCTTTGTGTTGACACTTGTGGTTTTGTGTCTTTAATTTCCAGTTTCCATGAAACCATTTTAATATTTTCTCCTGATCTACAGGTGATTTTGTTCCAATATAAACAATATTTTTACGCAAAATTCAAGAAAATACTTTTAAACATTTTTAAAGGTATAATATTTTTTTAAACCACTAAGATTTTGTACCACAACCTACCGAGAACTGATTTCTGTGCACTTCATGAGCTCAAGGTTAAAGTACACTTTTACTAATCAATATAGACACAACTTTTATTGAAAAAATCACTCTTTCCTCCTTATTGTTCTCTTGGGAGCTTTTAGGAATAGGTAGAGCCACAAACTTAGAGCTTTCTGAAGCCTTACATATGGCAAGCTGAAACCTCAAGGGCAACAGAGATGCAAGAGGGGGTTGCTGATAGCTGCTAATGCAGCAGCAGCAGCAGCAATTGCGGAAGAAACAACTACTATCCATCTGAGCTAAATATCCAATCTGGAGGAAGCAGTGAAGTATCAGGCAACCTGCCAAAGTCTCCCTGACAACGAGGAATAGACAGAAACTTTCTTGCAAGTTCCCCCTACACTTGTAGAGATAGAAACCTAAAGACCTGTTATAAATTTATAGTCATTTTCAAAATGCTTGGGTTTTCCCTTTCCCAGCCAGGTTTTACAGCTCTTCTATAATTGGTCTCATTTTCTCACCTATTTTTATATGTATACTCAGCCAATCATGGCCTAGCTGGGCACAGCTGGTGTGTTATACAGTCAGTCTTCAGAGCACAGAAGGCAGTGCAACTATTTAAGGAGCAAAGGGCAAAAGAAGATAAAGACTTCAGAAATGGGATCTTGGTATCAGATGCTTTCCTCGTGGGGAGAAGCCTGAAATGATGACTCCAGGTTTATTTGTTTGTTTTGTTTGTTAGAAGACTGCCTTTAAGAACCACGTGGGGGCAGACTCACTTGAGATTCCCTGGGCCACAGGCTTCTGCCATGTACAGGAAGCTCATCCAGGCCAGTCTGCAGTGCTTGAGCAGAAGCTACAGATAGAAATTCATTCCACAGCATCTTCCAGCCTTCAAGAACTGTTGCTGGCATAGAAAACTTGCTCCCTGAGGAACTGCTCTTGACTGACACTTGAAGAATTGCAATGCTTCTCAGCTGTAATGATTCTAGTCAAGCATCTCATTGCTATGGAGAATTCAAAAGTTTCACTTAAAACTGGAGTGATAAATAAGCTTATTTATTGATAAATAAAATTTATCACATCCAGTTTGTACTCTCTGCTGTGTCTATACAGTTGATTCTTGGAGCAGGGCGAGACAAGAACCAGATTAAGACAGGTGGTGTCCCCCGTGATGGACTCAGGTGTCTGTCACTTCAGGATATTTGTGTTCCTTATGTCCTATTATTTCTTTATCATTTGTCTAAACTTAGGCCAAATATAAATTTTCCAAATCACTGTAGCTTAATGATCAGTCCTGATATCTGAGTTTAAATTCTCTTTGTTTCATTATCCTAATTTTATTAACTATTCTTGAACATTTGAATCTTCAGTTACTTTTTGTTGTTGTTGTTATGAAAACACAAGTGGATTTTTACTGAGACTGTGCTGAACCTGTTGCTGGGGAATTTTGGACTCCTTCTGTTGGGAGTATGTTGTTGAATATTAATATTTATTATTGGTTTATCTTTTAGTTAAACAGCAGTTATTCCTAAACCATATGTATACCCAAATCACCACACAGAGACTAGGATGTATTTAGTTAACCTAGAGCTCAGTGCTAGGCAATGATTACTCCATCCTAAACCTCCAAGCCCTCATAGTTTCCTCCCATTCAGAATTCCCATGTCATACTTGCTTTTAGTCATATCTTAGGCCTGGTTCATCCCACCTGGTGGTTCCAAATCCTCTCCTGCAGAACTCTGCTTTCCTCTCTTCCCACTGGCTTCCTTCTCCTCCCCTCTGGACCAGGATGTCCACCCTATTCTCTTCATTGCTCAGCCTTGTGGTTTGTGGCTTTATTGACAATACAGAGAACAAATGGTGGCATGTTTACACAAACTTGAGACAGGTGATGCTTCACAATGCAGTGTCCAGACTAAAACCAGATAGTGGGGTAGAGAAATCAGCATTTGAATGAACAAGGGTAAATTGTATACATTCCACAAGAACATTATACCTACAGGGGTCTTAGTCTCATTAATAAAACAATTTAAAAATTGATTCAGTAGAAAGTTCCACACAGTCCCATTAGAGTCTCAAATAAATCATCTGATCACAAGAGGTGTGAATATTCAGCCTGCACTGGGGAGAATGATTTTGAGAAGAGGAAAAGAGCCTTGGCCTTTGAGTTAGGCCAGCATGTTTAGCAATGGAAATAGCCAAGCACGGAGAGGGTAGCAAGAATCTCTGTGGTAAGGGAGGTGAGGGGACAGAAAAAAATAAGGAAGCTTCCCCATAATCATACTTAGACTTTGGCAAGTATCTAAAACTAAAAAGCAAGAAAAAGGAAAGGCTGTGCCTTTCAAAATTAGTATTTGCAAAAGGAGTAGACTTACAGCTGCACAGAGGAACTCCAAAAGAGATTGTATACAGAAGGAGAAAGTGCACTTCATCATTAAGGGTTTAAGTATTCTTCCATCTCGTAACACGGAAATCTTTCAGAGGTGACTGACTGGTCCAGCTAAGTTAACCCTTATGTATTGTTTTAATAATTTTAGCAGATTAAAATCTCATGTCTCCACCCAGGGAAAGGATTAGATATCATTCTTTTCACAAGGAGAAAACAGCTTTCTTTTAATGGGTCTCAATCAATTCTTGATATCCTTAATGGCTTACAAAATTACTACAACATTCCCACTCAAGAGGTGAGACCCAACTGGTTACTGACAGGAACTCAATGGTAGGCTCTTTGACCTCCCCAACCCTCAAGGGAGGAGCAGTCCTTCTAAGCCACAGAGGAGGACTTTGCAGCCAGTCCTGAAAATACCTGATAAAACAGGGTCAGATGAAAGGGGAGGAGGTCATCCCCTATCAGTGGACTTGGAAAGGGCCAGGGAGGAGATGAGGAAGGGAGGGTGGGATTGGGAGGGAATGAGAGAGAGGGATATAGCTAGGATACAGAGTTAATAAAATGTAAATAATATATAGTGGATATGAGTCCTCTGTCAGATAAAGGGTTGGTGAAGATTCTTTCCCAATCTGTAGGTAGTTGCTGTGTTTTGATGACGGTGTCCTTTGCTTTACAGAAGCTTTTCAGTTTCATGAGGTCCCATTTATTGATTGTTGCTCTTAGAGCCTGTGCTGTTGGTGTTCTGTTCAGGAAGTTGTCTCCTGTACCAATGAGTTCTAGGGTATTCCCCACTTTTTTTTCTAGCCGATTTAATGTGTCTGGTTTTATGTTGAGGTCTTTGATCCACTTGGACTTCAGTTTTGTGCAGGGTGATAAGTATGGGTTTATTTTCATTTTTCTACATGTAGACATCCAGTTGGACCAGCACCATTTGTTGAAGATGCTATTATTTTTCCCTTGTATGGTTTTGTCATCTTTGTCAAAAATCAGGTGTCCATAAGTGTGTGGGTTTATTTCTCGGTCCTCTGTTCGGTTCCATTGATCCACCATTCTGTCTCTATGCCAGTACAATGCAGTTTTTAAAACTGTTGCTCTATAGTACAACTTAAGATCAGGGATGGATATACCTCCAGAAGATCTTTTATTGTAAAGGATTGTTTTAGCAATTCTGGGTTTCTGAACTACAGAAGCTAAAAAGCAGCAAACCAAGTAATCCACTTAAAAAATGAGGAACAGTGCTAAACAGAGAATTCTCAATAAAGGAATATCTAATGGCAGAGAAGCACTTAAGAAATGCTCAACCTCATTAGCCATTAGGGAAATGCAAATCAAAACAACCCTGAGATTTCACCTTACACCCATCAGAATGGCTAAGATCAAAAACACAAGTGACAACACATGCTGGAGAGGTTGTGGAGAAAGGGGAACACTTCTCCACTGCTGGTGGGAATGTAAACTTGTACAACCACTCTGGAAATTAATCTGGCGCTTTCTCAGACAACTAGAAATAGCACTTCCTCAAGATCCAGTGATACAACTCCTAGGCATATATCCAAAAGAGGCTCAAGTACACAAAAAGGACATTTGCTCAACCATGTTTGCAGCAGCTTTATTTGTAATAGCCAGAAGCTGGAAACAACCCAGATGACCCTCAGCTGAAGAATGGATGCAGAAATTGTGGTACATCTATACAATGGAGTATTACTCTGCCATGAAAAATAAGGAAATCATGAATTCGCAGGTAAATGGTGGGACCTGGAAAGGATCATCCTGAGTGAGTTGTCCCAGAAGCAAAAAGACACACACTGTATATACTCACTCATATAGACATACAACATAGGACAAACCCACTAAAATCTGTACATCTAAAGAAACTAAGCAAGAGAGAAGACCTTAACTAAAATGCTCAATCCCCATCCTGAAAGGCAAAGAGGATGGACATCAGAAGATGAAGAAAACAGGAAACAACCTAGGAACCTGCTACAGAGGGCCTCTGAAAGCCAGAAGAAGAAAACAGGAAACAAACTAGGAACCTGCCACAGAGGGCCTCTGAAAGCCTCTGCCCTGCAGACTATCAAAGCAGATGCTGAGCCTGATGGCCAACTGTCAGGCAGAGTGAATGGAATTTTATGTAAGAAGTGGGAAATAATAAGAGCTGGAGAGGACAGGAACCCCACAAGGAGAGCAACAGAACAAGAAAATTTGAACACAGGGAACTTCCCAGAGACTCACACTCCAACCAAGGACTATTCATGGAGATAACCTAGAACCCTGCACAGATGTAGCCCATGGCAGTTCAGTGTCCAGGTGGGTTACATAGTAATGGGAAGAGGGACTGCCTCTGACATAATCTGATTGACCTGCTCTTTGATCACCTCCCCCTGAGGGGGGAGCAGCCTTACCAGGCCACAGTAGAGGACAATGCAGCCACTTTTGATGAGAACTCATAGACTAAGATCAGAATGAAGGACAGGAGAAACCCCCCCCCCTCATCAGTGGACTTGGGGAGGAGCATGCATGCAGAAAGGGGAGGGAGAGTGGGATTGGGAGGGGAGGAGGAAGGGGCTTATGGGGGAATACCAAATGAATGAAGTGTAAGTAATAAAAAAATAGAGAAATGTAAATAATAATAAAAATAAAAATAAAAGAGTTGAGACCCTAAAATATTTTAGAATATAGCTTGAAAATTCATAATAGAGATAATCTATCATTTACCAGGAAAATGCAGTGATCTTATCCAAATATGTTTACCAGAAGAAAATAGTACACACCTAGAGTGCTGGTAACACCCTTATATATAGTCACTCAATATAAGTGCTTGTTTGGGAGAGGATTAATATAAAAACTAGGGCTTCTTTCTCAATCTCTGGATGGGGAACCAAATTTTTTTTTTTTTAATTTCTGGCCAAGGACTAGAACAGTACTGTCCAACACTTCAGACACTTCAGGTGCTTGCTCATGAGTGAATTAGACACTTTCTATAAAGCATCCTTCTCAAACCTCTTGGTAAAAACCTTCGGATGACACTGACACCTTCTTTTATAAAATAAATTTATTATTGGAGTGCAGTTCACATGTGTTTTGTGTGTGTGTGTGTGTGTGTGTGTGTGTGTGTTTGTGTGTGTGTAGGTTAGAGAAAAGCCTACAGGAGTCACTTCCCCCTTCCATGTGGGTCCTAAAGATTGAATTCAGGTCCCTGGCAAATGCTTTTAGCTGCTGGAATGTCCCATCAACAGCACAAAATTGAAATATTTTGAATACTGTGTTTTTCAGTCTAAAACTCTGCCATTCACTTAAACCTGAACCTTATTTCAGGATCTGAAGATGGCCTTGGAGGAGGTTGACATATATTGTTGGATCTCTTTCTCTCTCCTCTGTGGCCACATGATTCTTTTTTTACTTTCAAAATAAAATAATTTTATTTTTAAAATTGGCTTATCGAAGATGAGTGGCTAAGTCTGCCTTGTTGGGGACAAGTTGTCACACTAGATGTAGTAATAATTGTATTATTTTTTTGTGTTCATTCTTGGCAAATTTTATATATTCTATCGGGTTTAATCTTTTGTGTAACTACATTGATCCATTTTAAACTGTATTATCATTTCAGTTTCTCTACATTTCAGTTACATAGTTTATTGGAATAAAACCTATTCTCTATCAACCTTGAATCCCATTTATAGCTAAATTCACTAATTGACACTAACATATATGCATGTTTTTCAATTTTTATCTTCACAATCATGTTACATACTGTTAATTTTGCATTCCTATTTAATGCTTATGTCACTTGCAGTTTCTATTAATCTAATTACAGGGATACCTTAAATAATTCTTTCTGAATGTAGAGATCATTTCTCTCACAGTGCACTCATGATCCTTGCTATTTTACAAATAATCTGCAGCTGCCATTATTTCTCACCTGATTTTGCCAGTTCATTTAAATTGTGAGTAGCCTTGAAAAGAGAAAAAGTATCCTCAAGAAGTAGAACAAACAGGTTTGCTCTGTCCTATAATAAAGATAATTTGTCAGGCTCCTGACTTGTTCCCTCTTTTCTCCTTCTTCTGATGTTCAGCCTCTTTGCCTTTCTGGATAGGAATTGAGCATTTTAGCAATAGGCCTCCCTCTTAATTAGTTTCTTTAGGTGAACAGATTTTAGTAGGTTTATCATATATTATATGTCTGTATGAGTGAGTATATACCATGTGTATCTTTCTGCTTCTGGGATAGCTCACTCAGGATGATCTTTTCCATTTCCCACCATTTACCTGCAAATTTCATGATTTCCTTGTTTTTTATTGCTGAGTAATATTCCATTGTGTAGATATACCACAATTTGTGCATCCATTCCTCCACTGAGGGGCATCTGGGCTGTTTCCAGCTTCTGGCTATTACAGATAAGGCTGCTACAAGCATGGTTAAAAGCTCTGCCCTGCAGACTATCAATGTAGATACTGAAACTTTTGGGCAACCTTTGGGCAGAGTGCAGGGAATCTTAGGAAGGAAGTGGGAAACAGTAAGATCTGGAGAAGACAGGAACTCCATAAGGTGAGCAACAGAAACAAAAAATCTGAGCACAGGGGTCCTTCCTGAGACTGTGATTCCAACCAAGGGTCATGCATAGAGATAACCTAAGACCCCTGTACAGATGTCATGGCAGTTCAGTATCCAAGTGGGTTCCATTGTAATAGGAACAGGGACTGTCTCTGACATGAACTGATTGGCCTACTCTTTAATTACCTCCCCCTGAGGGGGAAGCAGCCTTACCAGGCCACAGAGGAAGACAATGCAGCCACTCCTGATGAGACCTAATTGACTAGGATCACAAGGAAGGAAAAAAAGTCCTCCCCTATCAGTGGACTTGGGGAGGGGCATGCATGCAGATGGTGGAGGAAGGGAGGGATTGGGATGGGAAGAGGGAGGGAACCACGGGGGATATAAAGTGAGTAAAGTGTAATTAATAAAGAAAAATAAAATTTAAAAAAATTTAAAAAATTAAAAAAAAAAGATAATTTGTTTTTCTTGTTGTTGGTCTTTATTCAGTTTGGTTACCAGGGTAATACTGGCACTGTGTGACAAGAGTTCAAAAGTGCTTCTTGTCTCATTTTACAAAATGATTTAAGTAAAATTCGTGTCAGTTCTTCCTATAGGTCTGGAAAAATTCTGTGCTGAGTCCATTGGGACCTGTGTGTTTTATAATTGCAATATTTTTGATTACTGTTTCTATCTTTTTGGATGTTATAGATCTGTTTAAATTATTTATTTGAAAGTTGAGGATTTAGCTCAGTGGTAGAGCATTTGCCTAGCAAGTGCATGGCCCTGGAATTGGTGCTCAGGTCTGGAAAAAACATAAAAACAAAAAATAAATAAACTATTTATTTTGCTTAGTTTAATTTTTTAGGTCATTTGAATCTAGAATATCATCCACTTCTTTGAAATTTTCTAATATAATGGGATACACACAGTTTTTTTAAATATATAAAGGTGTTATTTATTTTGTATGTGATTTTTCAGGTGTATGGGTATTTTGTTTGTTTTACATACATATGGTAGCTCTTGAAGCCAAAAGAGAATGTCAGATCCCTTAAACTGAAATTATGCATGGTTGTTAGCCACCCAAGTTCTCTGAAACAGTAGCCAGTGTTCTGATTTGATGAACCATCTATATAGCCTCTTGACTAAATTTACTTTTTATTGGTAAAATATTTACATACAATATATTTTAATCACATTACTTTCCCTCTCCAAACTCCTTAAAGACCCTGTTAATCCCTAATTTCATGTTCTCTCTCTCTCAAACAAAACAGCAAAGTTAAAAACGACAGAAAACCGAAACACAAAACAATAAAATACTACAATGAAACAAAAATGTTTAAACAAGGAAACTCAAAACCATTGACTTTTTTTTCTGTTGGCCAAACACATAGAGCCTACCTGGGAGCCTTATTGCCCCAGTGACACCACACTGACTTCCCCTTTCCCAGTAGCTATCAGTAACAAACATTTTCTTGGTTAGTGTAGAAATTTATGTCTACTACCTTTTCTCATTGCTCAGGTTTTGTCTGAATTGGGCTTGAGCAAATCTGAGAGTGAGGTCATGAACTCTGTGTATTTATGTTCATCATCCTAGTCATGTCTGGAAGATCTTATTTCCCTGAAGTCATCCACCACCTCTATCTCTAAAAATCTTTTTTTTTCCTGATACTGTTCTTTTTAATTTTTTAATTTTTATTAATTACAGTTTATTCACTTTCTATCCCACCTCCTACTTTCCCTCCATCCCTCTCAGCCACACCCTCCCTCCCTCTTCTCCATCTGTGCCCCTAACCCAGTCCACTGAGCATATATACAAAATATACTCAAGTATATAACAAATACATTTGCTCAACCATGTTCATGTTCATGTCACAGCAGCTTTATTTGTAATAGCCCCTCAGTTGAGGAATGGATACAGGAACTGTGGTACATTTACACAATGGAGTACTACTCGGCAATTAAAAACAAGGAAATCATGAAATTTGAAGGCAAGTGGTAGGAACTAGAAATTATCATCCTGAGTGAGGTATCCCAGAAGCAGAAAGACACACAGGGTATATACTCAATCATAAGTGGATATTAGACATATCATATTGGATGAACATACAAAAATCTGTACACCTAAAGAAGTTAATCTAAAATTGTTTTTACCTTCTCTTTTGTATGGACATTGAGCCTTGAGAGGAGAAATTTATAAAGATATATAATTTAGGTCTGACTTCCCAAATTTTCTTACTGTCTGCATATTGTTCATTTTGACATCTCTTTGTTACTTTACATTTCTTGCAGCATGAAAAGTTTCTCTTGTGAGTGTTTAGTGATGTATCTTATATGGGTATGACAATATGTCATTGAAAATCATTTTGTTGATTTGGTTAACCAAAATGATATTAGTTGGTACCCCCAACCCAGGCCCAAGATTTGTAGTCCAAGTTACCAAGGTTCTTGGCAACTTTAGCAGTGTCACATTTGGGTTTCATCTTATGAAGTGAGCCTACCTTAAATAAAATTTAAAAATGCCTATAACAATTGTACCACTATTATGTCTACCAGAGCATATTGCTGTAATAGGTCATATGGTTTATTTTTTTTTCTTTTTTTCTTTTTATTAATTACACTTTATTCATTTTGTATCTCCCCATAATCCCCTCCCTCCTCCCCTCTCTATCCCACCCTCCTACCCCCTTCTTCACGCATGCCCCTCCCCATGTCCACTTATAGGGGAGACCTCCTCTCCTTCCTTCTGATCTTAGTCTATCAGATCACATCAGGAGTGGCTGCATTGTCATCTTCGTGGCCTGGTAAGGCTGCTCCCCCTCAGGAGGAGGTGATCAAAGAGCAGGCCAATCAGATTATGTCAGAGGCAGTCCCTATTCCCATTACTATGTAACCCACTTGGACACTAAACTCCCATGGGCTACATCTGTGCAGCAGTTCTAGGTTATCTCCATGCATGGTACTTGGTTGGAGTATGAGTCTCTGGAAAGAACCCTGTGTTCAAATTTTCTGGTTCTGTTGCTCTCCTTATGGAGTTCTTGTCCTCTCTAGATCTTACTATTTCCCACTTCTTACATAAGACTCCACGCACACTGCCCAACAGTTGGCCATAAGTCTCAGCATCTGCTTTGATAGTCTGCAGGGCAGGGCCTTTCACAGGCCCTCTGTGGCAGGTTTCTAGCTTTTTTCCTGTTTTCTCCTTCTTCTGATGTCCTTCCTCTTTGCCTTTTGGGATGGGGATTGAGCATTATATTTAGGGTCCTCTCTCTTGATTAGTTTCTTTAGATGTACAGATTTTAGTAGGTTTATCCTATATTACATGTCTATATGAGTGAGGATATACCATGTATGTCTTTCTGCTTCTGGGACAGCTCACTCAGGATGATCCTTTCCAGGTCCCACCATTCACCTGCAAATTTCATGATTTACTTATTTTTCATTGCTGAGTAATATTCTATTGTGTAGATGTACCACAATTTCTGTATCTATTTTTCAGCTGAGGGGCATCTGAGCTGTTTCCAGCTTCTGGCTATTACAAATAAAGCTGCTACAAACATGGTTGAACAAATGTCCTTATTGTGTACTTGAGCCTCTTTTGGATATATGACTAGGAGTGGTATGGCTGGATCTTGAGGAAGCGCTATTCCTAGTTGTATGAAAAAGCGCCAGATTGATTTCCAGAGTGGTTGTACAAGTTTACATTCCCACCAGTAGTGGAGAAGGGTTCTCCTTTCTCCACAGCCTCTCCAGCATTTGTTGTCTCTTGAGTTTTTGATCGTAGCCATTCTGATGGGTGTAAGGTGAAATCGTAGTGTCATTTTGATTTGCATTTCCCTGATGGCTAATAACATTGATCATTTCTTTAAGTGTTTTTGTACCATTCTATATTCTTCTACAGAAAATTCTCTGTTTAGCTCTGTTTCCCATTTTTTAACTGGATTACTTTGTTTGCTGCTTTTCGGCTTCTTTAGTTCTTTATATGTACTGGATATTAGCCCTCTGTCAGAAAAAGGGTTGTTGAAGTTTCTCAATCTGTAGGCAGTTGTTTTGTTTTGATGAAAATTTCCTTTGCTTTACAGAAGCTTTTTAGTTTCATGAGGTCCCATTTATTGATTTTGATCTTTGAGCCTGTGCTGTTGGTGTTCTGTTCAGGAAGCCGTCTCCCGTACCAATGAGTTCTAGGGTCTTCCCCACTTTTTCTTCTAACTGATTTAATCTGTCTGGTTTTATGTTGAGGTCTTTGATCCACTTGGACTTTAGTTTTGTGCGGGGTGATAAGTATGGATCTATTTTCATTTTTCTGCATGTAGACATCCAGTTGGATCCACACCATTTGTTGAAGATGCTATCTTTCTTCCATTGTATGCTTTTGGCATCTTTGTCAAAAATCAGGTGTCCATAAGTGTGTGTTCCTCTATAGTACAGCTTAAGATCAGGGATGGAGATACCTCCAGAAGATCTTTTATTGTAGATGATTGTTTTAGCAATTCTGGGTTTCTTGTTATTCCATATGAAGTTGAGAATTTTTTTCCAAGTCTGTAAAGAATTGTGTTGGTAATTTGATGGGAATTGCATTGAATCTGTAGATTGCTTTTGGTAAGATGGCCATTTTTACTATGTTAATCCTGCCAAGCCATGAACATGAGACATCTTTCCATCTTCTGATATCTTCTAATTCTTTCTTCAGAGACTTGAAATTTTTTTTCATACAAGTCTTTGACTTGCTTGCTTAGGGTTACACCAAGGTACTTTATGTCTTTTGTGGCTATTGTGAAGGTGTTGTTTCCCTAATTTCTTTCTCAGCCCTTTTGTCATATGGTTTATAATTAGGTGATAGTGCTAAGTACTTTTCTCCTCTAATAGTGTACAGAGTACCTTCTAGAACCATGAACACTAGTAAATAGGAATGAATCTCCTAGCTGGGCACTAGTTTGATTTTCCTTGTTTAAAGATATATGTCATTCATTTTGTAAAGTGTAATTAATAAAAAAAAAAGATATATGTCATTGATATCATCATGTATTTAAGCTAGATGTGGAAGCTACTCAGTATCCCTGGCAGTAGCCTGTTGTACCCATGGAATTCTATGGAATGTATTTTTATGGAACTCATTGGCCAATCAAGATTCAACCAATTTTTGGCACTGGAAATTTTACTTGCTGACATAAGATGTCTAGTTAGAGAATTGTCTCTACCTTTATATAGGGAATGATATAAACTCTGTTGATATATGTATCAACACACACGTATATGTGTGTGTGTATATCTATATATACACACCGTAGAAAATTTTGATACCAGTATATATCAATATGACTTTTTAAAAAATCATTTACTGTTGTTCTTTTCTTTACATTTTTTCACATCTGTCTTCTCATTTAATCCACTTATTCTTGTTTCTGCTTTATCTGTTTATAACACTATTCGCTATTTTTCCTTACTTGAAAGATTTCCTGATCCTCTTCCAGCCACGTAACCTCTGTTGCTATTCATATAGAAACACTCATATAGAAAACTTAAGAACTAACTTCCCCATATGTGGAAGTTTGTATAAAGTGGCCCCATAGTCTTATAAGGGATGGCACTATTGGGAGGAATGCCCTTGTTGGTGTGGCATTGCTGAAGGAAGTGAGTTACTGGGAGAAGACTTGAAGTCACAGAAGCGAAAGCTAGTCCTAGTGTGTCTCGTTCTCTTCCTGCTGTTTGTGGATCTCAATGTAGAACTCTCAGTACTTATCTAGCACCATATCTGCCTGTATGCCACCAGGCTTTGTCCCATGACAGTAACGGAGTAAACTTCTGAACTAAAAGTCAGCCACAATTAACTATTTTCCTTTATAAAAGTTGCCATGATTATGGTGTCTATTCAAAGCAATAATATCTTAACTAAGACACCATATAAGAAAACAATGACAACAAATGCTATCTATGGTTTTGTTTGTTTTGTTGGTTGTTGTTGTTGTCTTTTTAAGGTCTGAATTAAGTCACTTGGAATGACTGGATTCATCCAAGTACTTCCAAACTTTGTAATTCTGTGCTTAATAATTGAGAAACATTCCATTGTATAAACATATCATATATTCATTATATATTTATCATTTGATGGGCATCTGGCCTATTTCTAATTTTTGTCTATTATGAATAGAGCATTAATGAACAAAGATGAGCACTTATCTTTGTAATGCATATAGAGATTCCTTTGAGTATATACCTGAGAGTGGTATAGCTGCATCTGTGGTACATCAATTTTTAGCTCTTTGAGGAAACTCTATATTGATTTTCATAGAGCTATACCAATCTGTACTCCCAGCAATGAATAAGCAATTAAATAAAGTTTTCCATATCCTTGCTAATAGGTTCTGTCATGTTTTTGGCTTGATCTTGGCCTTTGGAGATAAGAAGAAATTTAAATGTAATTTAAATTCACATTTTCCTTATGATTAAGGTTATTGAACATTTTTTTTCTGTTTTTTTTTCCACTTGGGTTGTATACATTCTTTATTCAAATACAAAACGATAATAGATATGTTTAGAAACAATTCTCAAAGAAATGATGATACAGCAGTAAGCAGATGATCATGCTCATCACTACTTTATTTCAAACACTCTTATATTTGAAACTTTTTACTCTATACAGTTCAATTAAGGGAATATTATTATCACAGTTAGGCTTTGTATTTTATATTTAGCTTTGATCTGAACTGAGTAGAATCAATAGTATATCAAACATAGCATTTATCTTGAAAAGGACCCTTGGTTTTTGTTTTGTTTTCCTTTTTCTTTTTTGTTTTTATTTCTTTATTATTTATTACAATTTATTCACTTTGTATCCCTGATGTAGCCCCATTCCTCATCTCCTCTGAGTCACACCAACTCTCCCTCTTCTCCCCCTATGCCTCTTGCCTAGTCCACTGATAAGAAAGGATCTCCTCCCTTTCTGTCTGACCCTAGCCTATCAAATCTCTTCTGGACTGGCTGCATCATTTTCCTGTGTTCTGGTAAGGATCCACCAACAATGGGGAGGTGATAAAAAAGCTGGCCACTTAGTATATTTCAGAGATAGCCTCTGCTACCCTTACTAGGACACCCACTTGGAAACTGATTAGTTTATGGGCTTCATCTGAGCAGGGGTTCTAGGTGCTCTCCATGCATGGTCCTTGGTTGGAGTATTGGTCTCTGCAGGCTCCCCCGGGTCCAGGACTTTTGGCTCTGTTGGTCATCTGTGGAGCTCCTGTCTTCTCCAGATATTTCTCACTTCTTCCATAAGATTCCCTATACATTGCCCAAAGATTGGCTGTGTGGCTAAGCATCTGCTTTGAAACCTTGATGGGTAGAGTCTTTCAGAGGCCCTCTGTGGAAGGAAGGCTCCTGTCGAATTCCCTGTCTTCTCCTATTTCTCATGTCTACTCTGTTTGCCTTTCTGAATGAGGATTAAATATCTTCCCTAGGGTCCTCCTCCTTGTTTAGCTTTAAGACAATAAATTTTAATATATGTATCCTATATTACATGGTTAATATCCACATATAAGTAAGTATATACCATATGTGTCTTTCTGCTTCTGGATTACCTCACTCAGAATGGTCTTTTCTAGTTCTATCCATTTGCCTGCAAATTCCATGATTTCCTTTTTAAAAAAAAATATTTATTTATTTATTTATTGTTGTTGAGAAGTAGTCTGTTGTGAAAACGACAGCTGGGAGAGGGAGAAAATAAAGAAAGAAATTAAAGACTTCCTAGAATTCAATGAAAATGAAGGAATATTAAATGGCATAGAAACTCTTAAAGAAATGCTCAACATCCTTATTCATCAGGGAAATGCAAATCAAAATGACCCTGAGATTTAAACTTATACCCATCAGAATGGCTAAGATCAAAATCTCAAGTGATAATACATGCTGGAGAGGATGTGGAAAATGGGGAACCCTCTTCCATTGCTGGTGGAAATGTAAACCTGTACAACCATTTTGGAAATCAATCTGGCACTTTCCCAGAAAACTGGGAATAGTGCTACCTCAAGACCTAGTTATTAAGTTTCTTATATCCGTGCTGTCTGTGTTTTTTCTCTAATTTGAAATACTTCAGTACTGTGCACTGCTTATTCTGCTGTACTTTTTGCCTCTTCCTTTACTTCCTTTGTCTGTCCTTCCTTCCTTTCTCTGTCTGCATGCCAAATTTTACACATATTTGAGACTTCAGAAATATGAGACTCATATTTGCCTCAGAGAAACAGTGTTTCAGTACATTTTTTTCTATTGTCCCCATTGTTATGTTTCCAACCTTTTCAGATGTAGTTTCTAAAATGTAGCAAAATGCATGGGTGAATAGTTCACACATTCTGTTCTTCAGCTCTAGAATTGCAGTGTGGTTTCTATTTCTCTACTGGTGCCCTCTCTTCTTCGCTGATATATATTTTATGTTTTATATCATTGTCTATACATTTAAATATATGTTTTAAAACAATTCTTTTCTTGTTTCCATATTCAACTATTTTCACATCTCTATATACTGATTTATTTTTCCTGGTAACTTAATGTAGTTCCTTCAGATTTTTGAACAGTATACTGAAGACTGTGATTTTTGTCACATGTACTTTAAAGCTGCTTCTTTTATTTTATATTTGGATCTTTGGAGAATTGTTTTAAAGACTTTGACTGGGAAGTTCCCATAGGCTGGATATGGGATGTTCAGTTGAACACTCTGTGATGCTGATGTCTCATTTTTCACTGGGTGTTTAAGACACCTTGCCTTTTTGCAGATACTATTATTTCGCTCAGCACTTCTTACATATTAGACAGTTGAGAATTTGCCTCTGGAGAGTAAGGTGCTCTGATCTAGCTAAGCTTACATTTCCCAAGGGTTATGGAACTTGATATCTGAAAACCACTGTTCCTTGTCATATTTTTTTCAGGTCCAACAACGCTGAAGGTAGCAAGGCTGGCGTGGGAACAAGTGACGCCATTACATACAGATCAGGTACTTCTCATAGGATTCTGTCTCAGACGACTTCATGCTGTGCCCCGAAGTCAAGATTTAAGAGGATCTTACCTTGTCTTTTAGTTTTGGAAGACCTACTTAATATTACTTCATTTTATTTAAAAAATTAATTGATATTTTGCTGCATCAGGGTTTTACATTTTTTTCTTTTTTGATGATTTTTTAAATATGAATTCATAGTATTAATAGTTATAGAACATAGCCTTTAATAGTTATAGAACTATTAAATACTGCAGAAAATGCAGGAGTACTTTTAAATGGATTTCTATAAAATACTCTGTGTTTGGCTTTATACCTTCACTAATACTAATATCATCTAGCTCAAAGTGTTCTTCCATCATGAAGCAAATATTCCATCCTCTGAGAAGTTATCGTTTATGTTGTGTGGAACAAAGAAACACAGAGAATCAAGGACTACGAGAGTTTAACACCCACATATTCTTTCTAAAAGAAAAAAATACTTGAAAGGTTTGAGCAGTTTGAGATGAATTAACCTTCCAAGTCACTCTTTTCACAAAAGGAAACTAAAGAAGAAAATACAGGGTACAAAATCAGACTTTAGAGATCAGACTTTGTGTAAGCTTAAAGAACAGGTGACAAAGAGCATCACAAACTCAAGAACATATCTTTCATTCCTTTTAATAATTGCTGTGTATGGATTGAAGATTTAATCTCAAATTGGATTTGAATGTTTATGCACATATGAAACAATTTTATGTTGAATTATTGATATAAATAGACAGGCAAGCCCTCTCCCTATTGAAAATAACACAAACAAATCAATCCAAGTTCAAATTAAGGATGTTTACCTCACCAGCTTGTAGACTGAACTGAATTCACATAAACAGTTTATAAATTAAGAAAGCATCTTTTCCTTTATCTATTCTAGATTCTGAGTGTCTCTGATTAGCATCATCCACTATTTAGACACATTCTCTGTCAAAGAATGAGGACCATTGGGGCTCAAACTCAATATGAACCTGAGTTTTTTTGTTGTTTGTTTTAGTAAGATTTATCATTATTTGTAAATAATAGTTTACTAGTTCTTTGCGGATCTAATAACATTTATTTTAAACATATTTGTCTCCAAACATATTTATTCTCACTTTTAAATAATGTATATATGTATGTGAGTGTAGGTTTGGTTTTTTTGGTATTTTTTAATTTTTATATATTAATTACAGTTTATTTATTTTGTATCCCAGCTGTAGCCCCCTCTCTCATTCCCTCCCAATCTGACCCTCCCTTCCTCATCTCCTCCATGTCCCTCTCCAAGTCCACTGATAGGGGAGGTCCTCCTCCCCTTCCATCTGACTGTAGCCTATCAGGTCTCATCAGGACTGGTTGCATGTGTCCTCATGTCCTCCTCTGGTTTATGCATATGTGAGTGCAAGTGCCTGCCATGACCAGAAGTCATCACATCCTATGGAGATACAATTGTGAGCTTACATATGTGGGTGTTGATCATTAAATTAAAGACTTTACAGGAGTAATATACATTTTTAATTGCTGAGACATCTCTCTAGTGTCCTGGGAAGGTTATTAAATATTTTTCTGGGGCTTCTCAGAGGGGCTATGGCTCACTGGGCATGGTCATGTTTCAGCCTGAGTAATCTCCATACTCAGAGAAGGTTCTTTGGGCCTGATTAATGGTCCTATATGATCACTAGAGATGGTTGGACAAAGCATGCACTGTATGTAGAAGAGGGATTATAATGATTCTAGACAAGCAGAGTAAATTGGAAGAAAGAAAAAGAACAAACAATTCTTAAACATAATTATTGTATCCTTATCCATTTTTGCTTGTACACTTTGCTTGTACATTTTCTATATCATAAATTTGAAATTGAGTATTTTAAAACTTATTATTATTATTTATGCCTTTTTTCAATAAAGTGAAGAACTAACTGTAAAAAAATACAAACTCTTATTCAACCCATGAGACACTTTTAATCAACAACTCAATTAGAAGTAACCCATTCCGGGTACTTGATGCTTCATTTGGTGATAAGAAATGTCAGCTGGGGCTCTGTTTCCCTGTGTTAGACAATTTCATTTATATCCCCTTCTTACAGGTATATCTGCTTCTTAAATGAACTGATAACAGAAAAATATTTTAAATTTATTGACATGATACCTGTTTAATAATGGTCTTTTTATTTTACCTGTAAAATACAATCACTAGATGATAGATACTGAAGATACCTAGAATATATGTTTGTGTATGTTAATAGGTATGTGTGAGAGGGAGAAAGAGACAAATGATGGCAAAGAGAGAAGAAGAGAGAGAAAGAGGGAGAAAAAGGGAGAGAGAGGAGAGGCTGGATTGTTTACATTTTATGTAAAATTATACCCAAATACAGTATAATGTTTGTCTATAATCTTTAAGAAATTTGGGAAACTTCTGATAACATGAAGGAGAATAACAATGAATTTATGAAATATGAATTGCTTAATTAGGAAGAAAACATGTTTAGTATCATTATTTTGAAAATATTAAAAATTTCTCCCTTGTGTTAGAAAGGACAATTTAGAGGTTTGGGGCAACTGAGATGAAGCAGTAAAGGAAGGACATAGTCATTACCTAATAAAAGCCAATGAAGGAGAGGACAGATTTATAGCAGCTAGGTTTCATAAGATTCAGTATTTCACAGAAGTAGAGGCATAGTAAAATGGACCAGTTCAGGCTTGGATCCAGAAGCCAAGAAAGGAAATTTCTGGCACTTCCATTCTCTTATTCATTTCACTCTGTCTGTCATGTCATTTCCCAGGATGATGTCACTCATGTTCAAAGTGGGTATCATACCCTCAGTTAATACTTTCTAGATATGTTCTCACAGACATAATTGCAGCTTGTCCAAAACAAACACAGGACAAGCAGAAAAGCTTTCAATTTCATTCTAAACTCTGCCAAATGAACAATGAAGTAATTACAGATGAAAAGGAAGCTAGTGGGAATTATACTAAATTATGGACAGTGAATCAGAGAGTAAGCAAAGGCATAGGGACGAACAGTCGAAATATAAGCAATGGTCATTCCCACTTGATCTTGAGTGCCCTACTTATGAATTGAGGTGATAGTCAGTGAAAGGGGAAGAATATCATCCCCCTGTCTCCCTGGAGGCAGTGAATGGCTAGAAATATGCAAGGTCTGCTTTAAACCATTGCACATAGACTAAACATTTTAAGCTTTTATTATTTAGGTACAGCACATACAGCTTTTCAGTGTTTTCTTGCTGGGAAATACTTCAGGTCCTTTCCTTTTTGTACAGTTAAACCCAATGTGTCCAGCTAAATTCTACTAGTTAAAAAAAATGTTTGTAACTGCAGCCTATGTTCAAAACTTCAACTGCAGGTAGTGAACGGCCTCATTTACAGTACTCCAGTTTTGCATCTCCAAGTGTTATATACCGTCTTGATCTTGCAAATACACCAAGGGTGTTATATTTCATGTGAGTAAATTATTAGCAAGTGGTGTAGACTAGCCCCACACCTTGAAGCTATAACTCTTTGTTGAATAACCCTGTGTAGCATTAACTTAAATGTACTATAAATCTAAACTGCTTTTTTATGCTGCATTTATAGCTGGATTACTGTAAACAGTGTCTATACAGACCTTGAGTTCCACTGCTGATTTACACCCATAGTTGTTTCTGCTTAGCACCTTTTCAATATGTTACATATGGACTATACCTATGAACGCTACTCAACCCTAATGACTTTCTTCACTGTCACATGCACATAAAACATAAAAAAAAATCACTTTTAGAGGAGTGAAAAAATAGTTCAGTGTTTAAGAGCATTTGCAGAGAACCTAGGTTCAGTTCCCAGAACCTATGTGGTAGCTCACAACTACCTACAACTCCAGTTTCAATGATTGCATTGCCTTTTCTGGCATGAGTCACACATATACATGCAAACACTCACACAGTCACATAAAGTACACAAGGCTTTAGAAAGAAAGAGAGAGAAAGGAAGGAAGGAAGGAAGGAAGGAAGGAAGGAAGGAAGGAAGAAAGAAAGAAAGAAAGAAAGAAAGAAAGAAAGAAAGAAAGAAAGAAAGAAAGGAAGGAAGAAAGAAGGAAAGAAGGAAAAGGGGCAAATTTAGTTGATGGTCAGGGACGTCTTTTGTTCATTTGCCTCCGAAGTTGTTACATCATGCATGATTGAGTTCACACAAAGTGTTCTTGTTATTTTTAAGGCAAGCAGAATTATAAGAATAAATAATAGATTCTGAAACTTCTTTTAACACCAAATTTCTTCTTCATTTGTGTTTAAAATGTATTATGGGGTAATCTTTTCCTACTCGGTTTTGTTATGTTCCTAGTTTAATGCTTGTTCTAAGTAGTGATTAATATTTAATATTTACTATTGATATATCTTCTGGTAACACTGCTGTTAGTTATAAACAGTGGTATACCCAAATCACCACACAGAGACTGGGGTTTATTTAGTTAACCTAGAACACAATGCTGGGCAATAGTTACTCCATTCTATACCTCCAAGCCCTCATAGTTTCCTAACATTCAGATTTCCCACATTATCCTTGCTTTTAGTGATATATTAAGTCCAGTCCATCCCTCCACATCATTCCAAGATCTCTCCTCCCGCTCTGCTCTCCTAGCTCTGCCTCTGCCCTTTTGCCTCCTACTCTTTTCCTGTCCTCTGGCTCCTCCCCTCTCCTGCCTACTTCTTCTTCTCTACTGATCAACAATGTGGCTGGTTGTTTTATTTTGGATGTTTCCACAAGGTTGAGACAGGTGATGCTTAGGATAAATATCACAATGCAATATGCGGATTGAAACCAGAGAGTGGGGGGCGGGGGAGAAATGAGCATTTGAATGAACAAGGGTAAGGTGTATACATTTCAAAGAACATTATACCAACAAATGCTCTTGTGTTAAATGTTGATTTTATAAGAATTATAGCCATATAGTGAAATGAGAAACTCAATAACAAACGAGTTTAAACTCTTACGACAATACACTAAGAGGCTGGTTGTTTTTCAGGAGAAAGGCCAATACCCTGGACTTTCTCCCCTTTGAGGGACAAAGCCCTGCCCTTACGTTTCTAATGGTGGGAGAGCAGAGTCTGCCAACTGAAAACAGGGAAAGAAGCAAATAGGAAGTTAGAAAGTCTAAGTGAACAGATCCAGAAGCAACAGACAAAAAATGATAAGCTAAGAATTTTGCCCCAATGTTGTATATTTTAAAATTATAACCATTTAATCATGAAGTGTTTTTGAAGATTAAAATCATCTTCTCTTTTTATTCTTTGATAATTTTATATATTTATGTAATGAATTTTAGTCATTTTAACTCCCTTCACCCTTTTATCTCTCATTTTTTCCCAATAAATATCCCTCCTAAATTTAATGTGTGTGTGTGTGTGTGTGTGTGTGTGTGTGTGTCCAGTTGAGTTGCAATCATGGCTGCTTGCCTGAGCATGAATACTTATTTACTGCAGCATAAACAACCCATTAGTAGCTACACCACTGGAAAAAAATGACATATCTTGTCCCAAGCAGTCATTAAAGCCAATAGTGCCTCAAAGAGTGATGGAGCCAGCTTATCCCTCCCTAACCCATGATGAAGTGTGGACAGAAAAACACTATCTAGCAAGGTCTTATGTACGTAACCACAGCTAAATAGAGTTCAGGAATGCAATGGCCATGTGCAGAACACACCTTTCCTCATAACACCTCTGTCTTCCAACTCTTACGTTCTCTCTGTTTCTTCTATGCTGTTACCTTAGCCTTGGAGTGGGCAACGTAGGTAACGCTTAAAGTTAAGCGGTCAGCAACTACTTATTCTCCTATCATTTCAATTATTTAAAATATTATTATAAAGCAGATTTCAATGGAAGGAAACTAATGTCTGTCTTGTGTAACTGAACAGTATAGAGTGAAACTAACCTGAAGGTATGGCTTTTGTTCCACCTTATTTTCTTGACTGAGCACTAATTGAATATTGAATGTGATTTTAATTGAATATTGTGACCTCAGTGTTTTCATACAGTTCATTTTACCGATTTCATCAAGATTCGTTCTGTCTTTGTAAAGCCTTACCAAGCACCATTACCATCTTCATACTCAGCACTTGCCATTTATCTGTCCACAGATGACCTTGTCTACTATCTCATTAAGCAAATTGAAGTGGATAAGTGGGCACCACATGAACCCACCTCATGTGAGATGGGATGACTCAATCTTTACCATTAGCATTATTTAGTGTCAGTGTCACTTTCTGCCAATATTATTAATGGCAGTATTGTTTGCTAATGGTCTTTATTTTTGTGAAAATCCATGAGTGAAACCCTGCCTCAGAAACAAGAAAGCTCTTCCTTGCTGACATGATTACTAGCTAGGAACTTAATTTGATTCTTTTTTCTTCAACACAGTATGACAAGAAGACACACTTGCTATGTATATTCAATATATCAAAAGACAAATTGCACAGGTATCTAATTATAACATTTTACTATGCCAAGGTGATAAAGATGGAGATCCATACATACTTCTGAGCACTGACAGAAACTTCAGTGATGCTAAACTTCTTCCATGATCTACAAGACTTAAGAAAGCTCAAATTATTGGTATAAATATATCACGGCATCACAGTTCCTGTCTAAAACCACTGGCCAATGCCCAGATCATTTTCTCTGTTCTAGGCAACCTCTGATCCCATGGATAGTTTCCCAGCCCTGTAGTAAGGTTGTACTGAACCCAAGCAGACAAATGTGGTAAGCCTAGAAGTGTTTCCCTGCATCCACTTTCCTTCACCTAATGTGATTTGTGCTTCCCTGACTACATTGAGCTTGCTCATCTTCCTCTCCATTTTCTCATTGTCTTTTAGAAAGCACTCCTCCAAACATGCCTGAATAAACCAAGGTGAATTCAGTTTACAATGGATTAAATATTCTGTCACCATACCTAACACAGATCAGAATTTTATTCTTCTCACTATAAATATTCCATAGCTACCTGTGTAGCTGACCAGCAAACACCTGACTTTTCAACAGAGACTATGACAGCCTGAAGGGCCTGGACGGATATCATGCAGACCTTAAGAGAACACAGAAGTCAGGCCAGGATACTATACCCTGCAAAACTCTCAGTCCTCATAGACGGAGAAAACAAGATATTCAATGACAAAAACAAATTTCAACAATACCTACATACAAATCCAGCATTACAGAAGACACTGGAAGGGAAAATACAACCCAAGAAAACTAGCTACATTCAAGAAAACACAGGAAAAAAATAACCCCACTACAGTAAAACAAAAAGCAACCAAGCACAAAACCGTATGACCACACCAAACATCAAAATCAAAGGATCTAACAGCCTCTGGTCATTTATCTCTCTCAATATCAATGGACTTAATTCTCCAATAAAAAGACACAGACTAACAGAATGGATGCGTAAACAAAACCCAGC
>REGO01000725.1:582864-616001 GCA_010120015.1 Rhombomys opimus | reverse complement strand
GCACTGCACTCAGGGTCAGCCACTTTCGACCCAGAGAAGAGCATGTCTGATTGCATGCGGGTTGATGCCCCAGGTCCCGCCTCTGAGAAAAAGGTATCAGACAGGTCTGATGCTCTTTGGGTGGATGACACCTAAATGAACATTGGTACAAAGTCCCAATTTATTTCTAATATCAGAGATCAGATCTCTACTCTTGCCTGACGTGTCGAAAACAAAAAGGGGGTACTGTAGAGAGCTCCGTAATGCCACGCCTTAAAGATGGAGCTGGTTCCTGCCTTCCACCTTCCCGATGGTGAGTGCTCTCTGTCACAAACAACTCCATATTTGGCTAAGGCTGAGGATCTGGCTTGCTGCCATGTATGTGGCCCTATCTGCATTGCCCAGGAGGCACGCTGGTGTTGGCTACCCAGAGGCTATTTTAAGCTGTGGGCTGGCTTTCCCCAGGGTCAGAATATTGTTCAAGGTTCCTGAATAAACTGCATTGAGAAGAACAACAACAACAACAAAAAAAAAAAGATCAGAAAGAAGGAGAGGAGGACCTCCCCATCAGTGGACTTGGGGAGAGGCATGCATGCAGAAAGGGGGGAGGGTGGGACATGGAGGGTCTTATGGGGGGATACAAAAGGAATAAAGTGTACTTAATAAAAGTTAAATAAAAAAAGTTACAGCAAAAAAAAAGGATTTAAAAAAAAAAGAAAAATCAATTCTTTATTCAGTTGTGTCCTATTGTGATGTTTCCATCTGGAATGGATCTTTAATTCTACTTTATCTTTAAAGACCATCGCCTTTTGTGTTGTCACATTTTTTTTCCCTCTAACAGGCTCTGTGTTCTGAATCTGTCAAGCTTTTTTTGAGGCTGTGGGGAACACTTGCAGGTATGATAATATGGACTCTTCACTTCTTCATATCACAGTGCACAGAGCAGAACTATTGATGACATCAACCATGCTTCTGCACTGTAGGATGGATGCTCATCACACCCTATCATGGCATGGCATAGACACTCAGCAAATACATAAATATTCACTATTATCAGACCTCCTAGGCAGCTTTAGCATTAACTGTTTCTCTGTGCTAGAAAACAGTGTGGCAGCCCCTCTAACTCAGTAATTCTCCTATTAGTACTAGTCAAAACCTTACTATTAGAAAACTCCCACCCAATCCTCCACTTACCACTTTACATTCTTCCACATACTATGGACTCATGGATTGTTTTTATATGTGTGCATGTATTTATGCCTATATTTGTGAATGTAAAAATGGTTATGTGTGTTTGCATGTGTATATGTGCATGAATGTACATATGTGTGTATATCTATGGGGTAGGTACATATGTGTGCGTATCTATGGGGTAGGTACATATGTGTGTGTATCTATGGGGTGGGTGTGCATACCTGCCACAATGTAAGTGTAGAGATCAAAGGTCATCTTGTAAGAATTGTGTTTTTCCTTCTATCATGTGGGTCTCAGGAATTCAATCAGGTTGTCAGGTTTGGCAATGAACGCATTGACCCTCTAAGCCATCTCTCCAGATCCTTGGATAATTTTATTGGGTTTAATGTTAATAATCAAGTAAAATAATTTCAGCATTCTCCTAATAGCAAGCTTTGCTGTGTGTGTGTGTGTGTGTGTGTGTGTGTGTGTGTGTGTGTAAGCCCCCGCCCTTTACTTTTGTAATAAAGGCATGTTGCAGATCTGTCTGTTTTCACTGCATTGTCACAAACACCAGTTATTATTTTTCTGAGCAGAATTCAGTGGAAAGCTCTAACACACACTACTTGAAATCCTTGTTTTTCTTATTACCATTATAAATCCTATGTTATTTTCCTAATATATCAGTAGAAGGTCTACTGAACTATGATTTCTGTGTAACGAAAACTGAAATTTAACTTCTTTCCTTCTCATAAGGCTCTCCATCATGGATGTAAGAACAAAGGAAAACTAAAGAGAAGGGTGCCAAATTGTTTGAAAAACATTTTGATAATTTTGCCTATAATTCTAACTTAACAATACAGCATTGGTCCATTAAGTGCTTTAGTGGTACCAGTTCAGAGAGTTCAAAGATCACAGAAACAAACAAGTCCAATTCCTGATGACTGCCCAGAGCATCCATAGCATGTAAGAAAGGCTGCACACCGTTAAGTACGTATATGTACTTAATGTACTTAATTTACATAATGTACTTAAATGTGCCACACATTTAAGTATACTGGATTAGACCAGAACCTCTTAATAAGAAGTTGTGAAGGCAAAGCAAATATGACACAGTTGAAGACACACTGATGTACTGCTTAGGAGAAAAAACTCTCAGAGATGTAGGTCAGAGTTTTGCAAGTTGGTAAAAAGATTATGTGTGTACTGGCATTATACTCTTATGTGTGTACTGGCATTATACTCTTATGTGTGTACTGGCATTATACTCTCTTCTTAAGCATACAAGGAGCAGGAACAAAATGAACTTCGGAGATATAATTTGAGGGAAATATTTAAACCAGTAAACTGTCTCCATTCAGAGAAATGCTGAGAGAGAACTGCTACCCAAGGTCTAGCTAATCAACTAAGTGTAAGAGTCCTTTCAAACTGAACATGATTACGGTTTGTGAAGATAATCTATATGAACAGCATTCCTTAGGAAACTGATTTCACGTTCATTCTAGTGAGGTGTGACATAAACAGAAAGACCTTTGAAAGGCATGTGGAATATCAAAGGGCTAATTTTCCCTCCTCTAAGGAAAGAAGCCAATAGCTGTATTGTGAAAGAGATGGGGCAGCCATATGGAAGCATGTAGACAATGAGGAGGTTATGGGTAATGGCCAAAAGACAAGTAACATCACACAGCTGTAAGGTAATTTCTTGCTAACATCAGTGAGACTAGTTGCTCAGTGGACCAATGCTTTTGCCACTACTCTTGGATCTCAAGGGTGACATCAGTATAAGGAGCTGAGTCTCTTCATGCTGAAATACAGATGCTCAATCTTTGCATTCTAAAGTCTTTTTATTTGTAAATAAAATCATTTGCAGGAGAACACTACAGGTGTACATGGAATGGATTGAGGGTCTTAGTCTCAGTGTCATAATCATTACACCATATTTAAAGGACTTGAGAATCCTTGTATTAAAACAAAAGTATTTTGTTTACATATAATATATAAAAAAATCTTATAATACTTAAAATGTATATATAAATGTATATATGCAGAGAAGATAATTTGCATGGACAGACTCAATAAGTTGAAAGGGGTCATCCCTGTGCATATTTGTGTGAGAAAGCTTCATTATACTTCCTAGTCTATTAGTTTTGATATGATCAAATATTTAATTTTGTATGTTAAATTAAATTTTATCCAAACTATTACTGAAAGCATATGTACTTAATATAATTAAAAATAACCATAGTAAAACTTCAGAGATGAAAAATTGTGGCAAATCAAAGTATCTAATACTAGTTAAGACCTTAGTTAAAAAAAAAAGAAGAAGAGGGTGAAAAGGGTAATAGAAATATATTTGCATGACTTTTCCTTATTTTAGTGAAAAAATTCTGATATGATCCCCTCCTTCTTTATTACTATGATATTTTCCTACAATTTCCATTCTTCTCTAATCGGTTTTCACCTGTCCTGTCTCCCTATATCATGTAAGCTCCTGATACCATCTACCATTTTTCCATGTCACTGACTGTGATTTATAACATTGCTTAATGATTAGATAAACCATGTCATGCTTTCTTTTGATTTATCTACTACCCTTCCATTAGTTTGTATGGAGGAACAAACAATATCGAAGACCACCTCTTACTATATCTACTTCATTCAGCTCTTACCTTTCACCATGAGAGAGTCTTACTGCTTTAGTTTTAACCATTACCAGCCACTTCCCATTTGAATAAAAATTGGGTCCCAAAAATAAAGAAAATCACTTCAATGGGCCTACCATACTTACGTTTTTTCAGTCTTATAGATTTTTCACTAAAAAGGAAAGTACCTAGTTCTAGAGAGTCCCCTCTTTCTGAACCCATACATACTTTTTCTTCCCTGACCTTTATATAAGGCTGCCAACATGGTATGAAGACTATCTCCAGGAGTTGTGGACATATGATTCTCTGCAATGTGACTGCCAGTCTATGAAAGAAAGCTCTACATGCTAGGAATAAAGAATATATAATAAAGAATAATATAATGCTCATTTTCAAAGGCTCTCCACATATATCTCAGTAATAGTAAGTGAAACTTTACCTTCCTATTGATTTATATTTTTATGATTATTTTTAAATTTTGGTTATTTAACTTGGTTTCAACAGTAACAGCTTGCTTATTTTATTTGTTTATTTCACTAACTTTAAGAAAGTGAAAGATAAAAAATAATGTTTAAAA
This sequence comes from Rhombomys opimus, assembly GCA_010120015.1. Taxonomy (NCBI): domain Eukaryota; kingdom Metazoa; phylum Chordata; class Mammalia; order Rodentia; family Muridae; genus Rhombomys; species Rhombomys opimus. Next base: position 611,630 of record REGO01000725.1, on the reverse strand, counting down.
TGTACCCAGATATTTAATTTGGAGGAAAAAAAACATAAAAAGGTTGTATTTTGAAGTCATTCACAGCTTTTCAAACACAGGACTGTCTAATTCTTTTTTGCCACCAAAAGATTCTTTACATCTTTTATCTACTTTTCTCCTCCATCCTGATCTTTGCTAATTCCATTATTCTAAGCTGAGATCCTCACTGTGCACATTGCCCGCTGTAAGGCGTCATCTCTTCTCTGCTCAGCAGCTCTGAAGAATGGTGTTTTCAGCCACACTGCCTCCACAGTTTGACTTAGTATAAAATTACTTCTGCACCTTATTGCCTTTGGGGTTGATTTGATCTGCTGTGCTATCTGCTGTAATTTGGTTGGTGGAATAATCTCTGTTTTCCTGTAATTTTTCTTTCCTAACTGACTATAAACAAGTTACTCTGTATTTGAAAAGAAATAAATATTATAATTGTATTATATTATATCCAAAAATGAAATGTTATAAAAATTAAGGCAACTGGAGATGCCAATATACCAAAATGCCCTGATAATGGAAACTTTGAAAAATAGTGGGTTGGGTCCCATTGTAGAGAGCCAGCCACTGACACTAATAACGATACTCTGCTATGCTTTCAGACAGGAGCCTAACTTGACTTTTGTCTAGTAGTCTCTAGCGAGCAGCGAATCAGGATAAATGCTGGGACTTGCAGCCAAGCATGGGGCAGAACTTTGGGGGTCCAATGGAAGTGTTGGGGGAAAGACGGAAGGACATAGAGGGCATAGGAGCCTCACAAGAAGACCAGCAAAGACAACTAACCCAGTTCCATGGGGGCTTTCAGAGACTGAGACAGCGACTAAGGAGCATGCATGATCTGGACCTCCAGAACCCCTGCACACATGTAGCAGATGGGCAACCTGGTCTTCATATGGGGCACCTGTTGAGTGGAGAGGGAGGGCTGTTTCTAACATGGACTCTGTTATTTGCTTTTTTTATCACTTCCCTGTGACAGTGCTACCTTTCCTGGCCTCAGGGGATGAAGATATGCTTAGTCCTGATGTGATTTGATGTGCTGGGGAAGGTTAACACGGGAGGAGGTGAGCTCCCCCTTTTTTTTTTCCTTTTTTTTTTATTTTATTTTTATCAGTTACATTTTATTAATTCTGTATCCCACCCATGTCCCGAACCCTCATTCCCTCCCAGTCCCTCCCTCCCTCCCTCATCACCACTGTGCCCCTTTCCAAGTCCACTGATAGGGGGGGACCTCCCCCCCATTCATCTGATCCTGTTTTATCAGGTATCTTCATTGAGTTCCTGTTAGAAATAGTCCTTGTTCCCCTCACTTTGGGAAACCAATTGGTTACTGAGCTACCACAGGCTACATCTGAGCGGAGGTTCTAGGTTATATCCATACATGGTCCTTGGTTGAATGTCAGTTTCAGAAAAGACCCTGTGCCCAGATATATTTGGTCTTTGTGGAGCTCCTATCCTTTCCCCATCAGACAAGAAAGACAAACACGGTATATACTCACTTATATAGACCTATAAGATATGATAAACATAATGAAATCTATACACCTAAAAAAGATAATCAAGAGAGTGGACATGGGGTAAGATGATCAATCCTCGTTTAGAAAGACAGGTGGGATGTGCATTGAACGTATGACAGGAGTCTACTGAGCGTATCTGAAAGCCTCTAACTAGCAGTGTTTTCAAAGCAAAGACTCATGACCAAACCTTTGGCAGAGTACGGGGAATCATAAGAGCTCCCCTTTTCTGGGGGGAAAGATATAGAGGAAGGAAGAAGGAGGGGAAGTGGGGGACTGGAAAAAAGGAAAGGGAGGGGAAAAGGAGAAAAAAGAAGAAGAGGGGGGGGAAATAGAAATTTATTTTTCTTACACACAAAATAAAAGATCTGGATGTTAGGTATGGCTGGGTGAGACAGTAGAAAGATTTTATGGGTCTGCAACTCTTTAGTAATAGGGAAAGGTAACTGCACTTCATGTCTTTATTAGTCGAATTTCTATCACTGTAGAATAATGTCTGAGCTAAGCAACTTATAAAGAACAAAGTCGTATTCCGGGTCATGGCTCTGGAACTATTAGTCCTGTAGCTTTTGGTTCTCTGATGAGCCAGAATACCATGATGGAATTACATGGCAAAAGGAGTTGCTAACCTCAGAGTTGACAGGAAGTCAAAATGGAGTGGAGGCCCAATATTCTCTTTTAGGAGCACCACAATGAATGAAACTCTCCCCATAGTATTTACCTCTTTTTCATTAATTTTTATTTTTTATACTAATCACAGGTTATTTACTTTGTATCCCAGCTGTAGCCCCTTCCCTCATTCCCTCCCAGTCCCAACCTCCCTCTGTCATCTCCTCCTTGCCCCCTTCCAAGTCCACTGACAGGGGAGGTCCTCCTCCCCTTCCATCTGACCCTAGCTTATCAGGTATTTTTAGGACTGGCTGCCATGTCCTCCTCTGTGGCCTAGCAGGGCTGCTCCTCCCCCGGAGGGGAAGGGAGGTAAAGGAGCCAGCCTTTGAGTTCATGACAGAAATAGTTCCTGTTTCCCTTACTAGGAACACCCACTTGGATACTGAGCTACTACGGGCTACACCTGAGCAGGGATTCTAGGTTATATCTATACATGGTCCTTGGTTGGAGAAACAGTCTCATAGAGGACCCCTGTGTCCTGATATATTTTGTCCTTGTGGAGCTCCTGTCCTCTCCTGGTCATATTAATTCCCCCTTTTATCATATGATTCCCTGCACTCTGCCGAACTTTTGGTTATGAGTCTCCACATCTGCTTTGATACACTGCTAGGTAGTCTTTCAGAAGCCCTCTGCGTTAGGCTCCTGTCAACCATTTTCCAGTTACACCACTGGCTGTAACCAAACCTTTAACATATGGACCTTTGAGGAACAATTTACCTAATCCCTAGTACTGTTTAAATCCAATTTTTTTTCAAGAATGTGCATGTGTGTACAAAAATTATTAAATCCAATTGTAGCTTGTGAGTTGGCATGTTCCTTGGAACTATGTTTCTTGGTACCAGGAGCAGAGAAAGGAATCAAAGCATATTTATCATTAAAACCAATAAGTGCACAAATTAACACATTAAGAATTGAAAAAAAAAGCAGAGAAAGAAAAAGACATGGTCCACAAGCTCAACATCTTTTCTGCTAGTGTCTAAATAGTCATGGCAATGCAGAGAGCCAATGGAGGCAGTTCTCTTTATTTCCTGGGATTTGGTTTTGTTATGATTGACATTAGCTACTAAGATGCTCACTTTATAATCAATCGTGACACTTTACATTACCTAACAGTACAAAGCTTACCTAGTGCTTTACCAAATGCATTATCTCATTTGAATTCATCTTCAACGAATGACTTAACATCAACCAGTGTGTATCAATACACCTTAACAAAATTTTAATGCTGACACCTTTGCTTACAACTTTTGCTAATGGACAGAGAACATGTTCGCTTTGCATTTAAACATGTGAGCAGGAAAATGATAGGAAGAAAATTCACTCAGCAAGGTAAATGGGTTACTCTTCTAGTCAAATATAACACCAATTTCTTTGTGTACAGGATATGTTCCTATCTTGTTCATTCAACAGAGAAGCTTGAAGATGGCAAATGAGGTTATGATTTTATACATGACAGTGACTCTAGATCATTCCACTCAGTTCTTAAATCAGAGATGGCTTTCATGAATGATCTTGCAGACTTGGGTTCACTGTCATCACATGCCCTTACAACCATGAACTTCATGGTACCAATGCTGACTTCGAAAACCAATCCAGAAACACACTCTCACAATCATCTTATACATGTATCCGCAAAATGAAAGACGCCTTAAGCTTATCCTACTTAACTCATTATCCTAATGGTAAATACATTGTGTTATGACAGTTTCCTTCTTCAATGTAAAAACTGATATGATTTCAGGTATCATGTTTTGAATATTTGAGTTCCAATCCTATTAATCACCCACTGTAAACTTATTCATTACAGGTATTAATTCACTCCTTACTTGCTGCCAGATTATTAATGCTACAAGCATAAAATGTGCCATTAAAGAACTTATTGTCAGCACAAAATCTGTGCTAAGATCATGGAGATATTGTCAGATAAAAGTGAAATAAGTGAAAAATGATGAGAAATAATTATCTCAAGTGATTAAATAATAATCAATCATTTTAGCTAGAAATGAGGCTACATTATCAGTCCTAGCCTATTGTTTTGGAGAAGATGGATGTACTTAAGTGCTGCCTTCCCCTTCCAGGCTGACACCTGCCTTTGCTTCCCTATTATTCCTCCTGGGCACCATATCATTTGCTGTCTGAGAAGAAGCACTCTCAGAGCCCTTTCAGATGCCTTTGAAATCAAGGGTAATGCTCTCTGATTTATTTTCCTCTTTTCTCCTTAAATGGCATTCAAGTGCTGCAGGAATTAAGTAGTGCATGATTTCGCCTGGTGAATTTTAGAATATGTGGGATTAATCTTATGAAGCATGGTTTCATTGTGCATAACTGTTCTCCTGTAGCTCAAACTTTAAGCACCCAAGAATGAAAATGCATTACTGACGACAAAGCAATTACTCCAACTCTTGTAGTTCACAGTTAAGCTGAAATAAAAGTAATTCTATTACAACAAAATAAATAAATCAGTTCTATGCATAGAAAGGTTCTAGGTGGAAACTTCCTTTATTGTTATATTTTATGGGCATGAATTCAGTTTCTTATTTATAGTTTAAAGTCAAGGAATAAAAGCCTTACTGTGTTCCAGGATCAGCAAGGAACTGGATCTTCTAATTAACCATTTAAGGGAGATACAGTTCTCAATGAAGCACATGACTTTCCTGAGCAGGTGGACCAAAGCTATAACAAAAGTCACTACTGGTCCAGGCATTTAGAAAACCAATTCAAAGGCTTTTGTATTACCATAACAGTCAAAAGTCTGGTAGTTGCATATATGTTCAACAATTTCAAGTATGAGTCTTGCTTCCAGAATAAATTAAACATCTATGAATATCTCAGCAAAGGCTACATGAAAGAAAAGGCTAGCCAATCCTTATTTCATGTTTCTATTCACCAAGAGTTCTGTGAAAGAGAAGTTGCTACAGCACTCAGTGTCCTTTGAAAACATTGGAAATATATGACAGATAATGTATTGTAGAAATAAGAAAAAAAAAAAAACAACAGTCCAAGTAGCTGAGACCACAGTCCATGCTCTACATTTTGAGACAGTAAGTATGAATTATGTAAAGATCTATTCCACTTAGTAGCCTGAAAAGTTAACCAACACTAAGGACCTCAATGACATATTCACTCATTCTGTAGCATGGACAGTCTTCTCCAGAAGATTTCCCCTCCCCGCCACCAGAACCTAAAAATAAGTCCCACCTTTACAGACCCTTAGTGTTTGCAAAGATATTGAAAGATTTTTGATACATTATGGAAATGTAATGTTCTATATTTACTGAAAGCCTGAATCTTCCTACAAATCATAAGAAATGATGTAGTGGCCATTTTGACTAAGCAGGCATGTAAGTGGGCATGAGTTATTCTCAATTAAGCAGATTTAGTTAGTCACAACTATTTATGGATATGGTCAGTATGTCCCAGGCTTCATCTGCATGGGAACTGCAAATGTGACCACATATGTTAACATTAAAAAAGCATTTTCCACCTTAGAGTCATTACACATAAATTTTGTGGAGGTTCTGTTTTCAGATATTGGGGAAAATAAGAAATTAATTGAACAATCTGTGGAAACACATCCTAGGGTCTAATTTTACTTGCAGATGCTGTCAGAGGGACTGCATCAGAAAAGAAAGGGAGAGTGGGACTGAGAGGCAAGGTGAGATGGGGCTACAACTGGAATGCAAAGTGAATTTAAAGTAAAAAAAGAAAAAGTCCAAGAGAATACTCTGTGTTAAGCACTGGAGCAGCATTCAGGAGGCTCAACTCCTTGGCCTCATGTCTCTCGGAGGACTGACTATTGCTGCCTGTGTCCCTGTAGACTTCACCAAAGTGGAAACTGTTATCAGGAAAGCTTATTCATCAAGTTTTCTCATCCCATCTCTTTGGGCAGTGGGGCATTCTTACCCTCTGACCACACCCCTTTAAATAGAGTGGTCTACAGTTGGCTTTAGATCGCGTAATGTTATTGTTCTTTCTTTGTCTTTATCTCTAAACTCAACATTTCCCTAGGATACAGTATTGCATGATGAATTGTAATGTGGTTATAAGACTTCCATATGACATGAAGATTCTCACTGCCTTTGACATCCAGGCAGCCTACACTGGAACTATAGCTGATGCTTGGTGATGTTGTGGAAATCCAAATCATCTACTCATCTATCCAGTGTGTTTCAAATCCTTCAAGTCAAGACGAACCATCATACCCACTCTAAGCCAGGAACTATCACAGATGATAGAGATAAAATGTTTCTGGAGGCTCTGCCCCACTACAATTACAGTCAGGGTGACAGTCCTGTATATGTAAACATGCAAACAAAAGCACAATATTTAATAAGGCATAAATATGCAGCAAGAGGGGTAATGAAGTTTTGGAAAGATAGACATTTTATCTGAGGAGGCAATTTAAAGGATTGATATAAAAAAAAAAAAAACCCTGCAAGATGGCAGCACCAGGAGGACTCTCATTCTGAACAGCAGCACAACAGGACAGGCACAGTGACCAGCAAGCAGAATTCACGGCCATAAAACACAAGTGATTGTGTTTCTCAGGTGAGAGGATACCCCACGGTGGTGGATTCAATCAGCTTTAAATCACCTGGCTAAACCGAGGAAGAGACCCTGGTTCCACCAGGTGCTTGGTCGCCAGCCCAGAGCTACAGACCAGTGTGATCTGGTCACTGTCCCAACTGAACTGTGGGCCCACAACATCACAAACTGGATTTTCCAGTCGAGAGATAACCCCACAGAGCAGTAAACGATTGGGACTGACCTTAGGTCACCCAGACATCCCCTGGAAAAGACTCAGGTTCCACGGACACCCCGGGAGCCAGTCCAGAGCCAGAGCCGGGGACCCAGGCAACTGCACAGAGCCCTGCTTGCACACCTGATTCACCACCTCAGATAGAACTGTGGGCCCCAGGGCACCAGAGACTCAGTTTCACCGATGGGTGGAAACCCACAGGGAGGGAAAGGCTGGTCTGATCTCAGAACACTCAGCTGATACCACCACCCCGAAAAGGTCTTGGGAAAATTACCCAGTTTAGGGAGACGCCCAGGATCCCAACGGCCAGAAAGGCGGAGCCACTGGCGGGCATCTGTGCCTGTGGATTCCACTCGCCGCCACCTCAGACAGAACGGCGGTCCCCAAAGCAAAGACTGGGTGTCCCTGGCAGGAGGAATCATCAGGTCTAACGCTCAAGACTCCCAGCACCAAAAGACATTTTGGATTCACGCAGACTCTAGGCTCTAGCTTTCTAATGCTAGCAGGAGCACTGTGCTCAGCCACCATTATTGAGTACCGCTAGGGCACTGGGGCACACAGCTGCATCCTCAGACCTACAAAAGCCAGAGAGCCATTACAGCAGCCCTCAGATACTGTGCCAAGGATCAACCAGTTACCTCTAGCTAGACTGACAAAACTGTGGGAATCCCTGGTCCTTCAAGAGGGCTGCACCCACAGCATCTGGACCAGAGCAGTACCTGCAGCCGACATCCCAGACAGGAACACACAGCTTCTGGTCCTGACTGAGGCACCCAGCCTCCAGACCAGAGCGGCGCCCCCAGGCGACAACTCAACCTAGGTGCACATTCTCAAGGACCAGAGCAGAGCACTCAGCATCTGGCCCAGAGACTTGCTGGGTGCTCCTCTCACTTTCCCGGACAGAACTGTGTGCCCCAGGATAACAGACTGAGTTTCCCTGTTGTGAGAAAACCCCACAGCTAGGGAATCAGCAGGTTCTTCAAGAGCACTGTACCTAGAAAACTGTAACAACAGCAGCAGCTCCCTAAATTTATACCGAGAAACCCAGCAGTGGGGCAGCTGTCTTGAGAACTTCTTTGGGTAAGAGGACAGCCCCCTCCCCGCCCCCCCCCCGCCTAACTAAGACCACAGCTACTACTCAGGGCTATACACCTGAGGTGAGCAGTGGCAATTCCTGAGAAACACTGGCCATACAGTGATCATAACCAAAAAGCAAAGGAGGACTCCTTCAGGAAAAATCATCTTCCGGCCAAGGGGATTCTCCCTACCTCAGGACTCCAAGAAACACAGAAACTAACAGCCAACACCTAAAAGAGCCCAATGGGTAGAGATCAGCGTAAAAGCTCAACCAACAAAAGACAGAGAAATATGGCATCACCAGAACCCAGGCATTCCAGGGCAAACAGCCCTGGACAACTCAGCAAAATAAAAAAATCAAGAAGATGACCTAATATCTATGCTGATAAAGAGGATAATAGAGGAAACAAATAAAATATGTAACGAATGAGAGGAAGATAAAAACAAACAGATCATGGCTATCCGTAAAGAAATGGAGGAAATTAAAGACAAGCAGATTATGGCCATCCATGAAGAAATACTGGGAGATGCAGCCAAATAGTTTGAGGCCTTCAGAGAAGAAATAATTAAATCACTGAAAGAAGTAAAAGAAACAGAGTTGAAGGAACTAAAAGAAAAAAAGGAAAATACAATCAGACAGGTGAAGGAAGTAAACAAAACAAATCAAGACCTGAAAATAGAACTGGAAAATTAAAGAAAACACAAAGGGTGGAAATAATGGAGAGGAAGAATTTAGGGAAGAAAACAGGAACTACAGAGGTAAGCATAACCAACAGACTACAAGAGATGGCAGAAAGAATCTCAGGTGTAGAAGATACAATGGAAGAAATCGATGTATCTGTCAAAGAAAATGTTAAATCCAAAAAATTCCTGACATAGACCATCCAAGAAATCCAAGACAGTATGAAAAGACAAAACCTAAGAATAATAAGTATAGAGGAAAAAGAAGACTCCCTTCTCCAAGGCCCAGAAAATATTTTCAACAAAATCATTGAAGAAAATTTCCCCAAGTTAAAGGAGAACCCAATAAGAATACATGAGGCCTACAGAACACCCAACAAATTTGACCAGAAAAGAAACCACACCAGGTATGCAGGTGTGGTTCAGTATATGGAAATCCATCAATGTGATCCACCATATTCACAAACTCAAAGAAAAAAAAAACACATGATAATCTTCCTAGATGCTGAAAAAGCATTTAACAAAATCCAACATCCATTCATGTTTAAAGTCTTGGAGAGATCAGGGATACAAGGCACATATCTAAACATAATAAAGGCGATATACAGCAAGCCTACAGCCAACATCAAACTGAACAGAGAGAGACTTAAAGCAATCCCACTGAAATCAGGGACAAGACAAGGCTGCCCACTCTCTCCATATCTCTTCAACATAGTTCTGGAAGTCCTTGCTAGAGCAATAAGAGAGTTGAAGGAGATCAAGGGGATACAGATTGGAAAGGAAGAAGTCAAATTATCACTATTTGCACATGATATGATAGTATATGTGAGTGACCCCAAAAACTCTACCAGGGAACTCCTACAGCCGATAAACACCTTCAGCAATGTGGCCGGATACAAAGTTAGCTCAAAAAAATCAGTAGCCCTCCTGTATACAAAAGACAAAAGGGCTGAGAAAGAAATTAGAGAAACAACACCCTTCACAATAGCCACAAATGACATAAAGTCCCTTGGTGTAACCCTAACCAAGCAAGTCAAAGACTTGTATGAAAAAAATTTCAAATCTCTGAAGAAAGAATTAGAAGAAGATATGAGAAGATGGAAAGATCTCCCATGCTCATGGCTTGGCAGGATTAACATAGTAAAAATGTCCATTTGCCAAAAGCAATCTACAGATATAATGCAATTCCCATCAAATTGCCAACACAATTCTTTACAGACCTGGGAAGAAAAATTCTCAACTTCGTATGGAATAACAAGAAATCAAGAATTGCTAAAACAATTCTCTACAATAAAAGATCTGGAGGTATCTCCATCCCTGATCTCAAGCTGCACTATAGAGCAACAATTATAAAAACTGCATGGTACTGGCATAGAAACAGAATGGTGGATCAATGTAACCGAATAGAAGATCCAGAAATAAACCCACACACTTATGGACACCTGATTTTTGACAAAGATGCCAAAACCATACAATGGAAAAAAGATAGCATCTTCAACAAATGGTGCTGGTCCAACTGGAGTTCTACATGTAGATAAAATGAAAATAGATCCATACTTATCACCCTGCACAAAACTGAAGTCCAAGTGGAACAAAGACCTCAACATAAAACCAGACACATTAAATTGGCTTGAAAAAAAATTGGGGAATACCCTAGAACTCATTGGTACAGGAGAAAACTTCCTGAACAGAACACCAACAGCACAGGCTCTAAGAGCAACAATTAATAAATGGGACCTCATGAAATTGAAAAACTTCTGGAAAGCAAAGGACACAGTCATCAAAACAAAGGAACTGCCTACACATGGGGAAAGAATCATCACCAACACTTTATCTGACAAAGGACTCATATCCAGTATATATAAAGAACTAAAGAAGCTGAAAAGCAGCAAACCAAGTAATCCACTTGAAAAATGGGGAACACAGCTAAACAGAGAATTCTTGACAGAGGAATATCGAATGGCAGAGAAGCACTTAAAGAAACGCTCAACCTCATTATCCATTAGGGAAATGCAAATCAAAACAACCCTGAGATTTCACCTTACACCCATTAGAATGGCCAAGATCAAAAACTCAATTGACAACACATGCTGGAGAGGTTGTGGAGAAAGGGGAACCCTCCTCCACTGCTGGTGGGAATGTAAACTTGTACAACCACTCTGGAAATTAATCTGGCACTTTCTCAGACAACTAGAAATAGTGCTTCCTCAAGATTCAGCCATATCACTCCTAGGCATATATCCAAAAGAGGCTCAAGTACACAAAAAGGACATTTACTCAACCATGTTTGTAGCAACTTTGCTTGTAATAGCCAGAAGCTGGAAACAACCCAGATGCCCCTCAACTGAAGAATGGATGCAGAAATTGTGGTACATCTATACAATGGAATATTACTCTGCAATGAAAAATAAGGAAATCATGAGATTTGCAGGTAAATGGTGGGACCTGGAAAGGATCATCCTGAGTGAGTTGTCCCAGAAGCAAAAAGACACACACGGTATATACTCACTCATATAGACATACAACATAGGACAAACCTACTAAAATCTGTGCATCTAAAGAAACTAAGCAAGAGAGAAGACCCTATCTAAAACGCTCAATCCCCATCCTGAAAGGCAAAGAGGATGGACATCAGAAGAAGAAGAAAACAGGAAACAACCTAGGAACCTGCTACAGAGGGCCTCTGAAAGCCAGAAGAAGAAAACAGGAAACAATCTAGGAACCTACCACAGAGGGGGTCTGAAATCCTCTGCCCTGCAGACTATGAAAGCAGATGCTGAGCCTGATGGCCAACTCTCTGGCAGAGTGAATGGAATTTTATGTAAGAAGTGGGAAATAGTAAGAGCTGGAGAGGACAGGGTCTCCACAAGGAGAGCAACAGAACAAGAAAATTAGAACACAGGGAACTTCCCAGAGACTCATACTCCAACCAAGGACTATTCATGGAGATAACCTAAAACCCCTGCACAGTTGTAGCCCATGGCAGTTCAGTGTCCAAGTGGGTTACATAGTAATGGGAAGAGGGACTGCCTCTGACATAATCTGATTGACCTGCTCTTTGATCACCTCCCCCTGAGGGTGGGAGCAGCCTTACCAGGCCACAGTAGAGGACAATGCAGCCACTTTTGATGAGAACTGATAGACTAAGATCTGAAAGGAGAGGAGAACCTCCCCTATCAGTGGACTTGGGGAGGGGCATGCATGTAGAAATGGGAGGGAGGGTGGGATCAGGAGGGGAGAAGGAAGGGGCTTATGGGGGAATACAAAATGAATAAAGTGTAATTAATAAAAATTTTAAAAAAAGAAAAAAAAACCTAGGTTGGGATGAGAAAATAAGAGTTACAAGTGCCAACATCTGGGAAAGAAATTAGTGCATTCAACAGTGAATACGAGTAAGACAGTAGGAATACTGAACTGGTGGAAGGAAATACATAAGCATGTGTATGGGAAGGTATGGTCACACAGAACCTGGAAAACATGATCATGAATAGGAATTCTTTCCCCTCCCTTTTTTCAGACAGTCTCCTATAGCTCAAGCTGGTCCCTGAATTTTTATAAGGTCAAGGATTAAAATGACTAATCCTCCTCCCCGTTTCTTCTAGTGTTGAGATGACAGTCATGTGCCATCACACATAGTTAGTGTAGGACCAGAGATTAAATACAGGATTTCACATGTAGTAGAAAGTTCTCTACAAACTGAGAAACGTCCTGAGCACTGGACATTTTCTAAAAGATCAACCTGTCTTTGCTGTATAACATGGGCTATAAAGAAAATGGTTTTAGTTCAAAAACTTACATAATGGGGATGATGTATTTCTCTCTATCATCTTGTCCCAAAATCTCTGAGTTCTGAAGCCAAGTATTATTCAGGCATCATCTCACACATATCTGGCTCTCTCCTTTCCCTTGTTAGAGGATATTTTCACATTTTAGATACAGTGGCCCTCATGGCTGAGTTCCAACCACATCTATATTTCTCTGCATGTGTGTTTACTTGCCATGGGGTGGGGGTGGGGAACAATCATGCAATAAACTGAGTCTTAGGTCTCACATCCTTGGCAATGATCAATATAATCTTATGTGAGATCATGAACAAGTAAAAATGGAGCTGGGCCATTAAGGCACAAGGCCAAGTTCTAATGAATGAATGCACTCAAACCAAGGTAGCACCACAAAGGGAATAGATAAGGTGCATGCTGTGGTGTAGCTGGTGGTCTCTGATGAAGATCTGAAGAGCAATGAAAGAGGATCTGAGACTTCCTTCAGAGATCCCATGCTGTAGGAACGCTGAAAAGGACATGAATTTCAGCTTAGGGTGAAACAGGACAGTAGATAGCATTTAAACTCCTGAGCATTCGTTCTAAAAAAAACATGCTCTTCCAAATTCATAGATTTTACAGAATCTCTCTCATCATCATGAAAATTGGGGGAAGTTAATTGTAGAAGTATTTATTCTCCTGAAGTAGTTGTTATCTTGAAGGCTTTTTGCCTCCATCTGCTAATCTAGGCCTACTCCTGGAAGCTTCTACACTCCATTCAAGTTTTTCTAGGCATAGTATGTTGAGCCAGTGAGACTTACTGTGGAACAAGCTCACACTTTCTTATTCTTTCTGAATTTTGACTAAATAATTCCACTCAGCTATTCTGGGTCAAATCCCTCTCCAAGATGACTGATTCAAATTGGCTTCTCTCAGCTTCTGACTTAATTGTTCTGCTTGGCCTCGTATTAACTTTGGCAACATTATCTAATATTCTGGCTCCTTCTCATTCTCTTTCCTCTCTTTGCCTGTATCTAGCTTGTTCTCTCTACAACCTGTCTCTGTAAAACTCTCCAAGTAAAACTGCCTCTGTAATTCCATGAACTGAGCTGCCACAGACTGCCAGTCCACAGCCTCTGAATTCATTGACTCAACCAAACTACCTTAACAGAACTGACCAGAACTCAGTCTTCTGAGTGCTAGGATTAAAATTGTGTGCCACCAAGTATGGAATTATGTACTCCTTTACCTGAAATTTGTTCTATACCAGGCTGGCCTTGAATGCAGAGATCTGCATGCCTCTGTCTCCTGGGATTAAAGGAATGTCTGTGATTCCAGCCAGATCAACCAGATTTAGAAGGTCTTTGGAAGTGAGCTCTTGTCAGAGCAGCCATGTCCTGAATTAAAATTCCTCTACAGTTAATTTTCCTCTGAACAACAACAAAAAAGTTATCATTAGTACTTTCTCAGATTCATATAGATAAAGTAAACAACCAGGAAAAAAAAGTTTGTTACCAATGAATGGACACTATCCCACTCAAGCATGTGGCTCTGGTAGGCCTTTTCTTTCTCTCCAATTCCCTCTGCCTTGCTAAAAACTCTTAGATTATATTATTAAAGCTAGTCCCCAAGGTATGTTTTGTTATTTGGCTATTTCCTCCTCCTAAGTCTGACTACCAAGGTCCTGCTATCAAAGTATTGAAGTCCAGTAGTCAAAAGCCCTTTTGCCCACCTAATTACCATGCCCAATTTAAATTAAACACCTCATCCTAAAATGGGGTACCTTTTTAAACCATCATTTTCCTATGTGCCATGTCTGTCTCTTCTTTATCCAGAGATAGTCTCATCTCCCATTCTGAGACAAATAGCTCTTATTACTCTCCTTTGCCCCTTTTCTTCTCTCGCTCTTGTTCCTTCCCCTTCTCCCTGTACTTCTATCTCCTACCTTTGTCCCTTATGCTTGTCTTCTGTCTCACTGGGCCAAATAAATATCCTTTGTGCTAAGAACTTGATCTGGGAGTGTCCTGAGCTGACTTGTGAGGTCCCTGAAATCGAAGATAGTGTTTTAAATCTAAGACTTTAAGGCACAAGGTACTTCCATTAAGGTATATTAGAAAACCATATTCTTCTCATCCAGCTTTCTCCCATCACAAATAAGAAACGCAGAAACTAGAAACTAAAGGAATCATGGCAAACTGAAAATCAACAGGACAATATGTGTGTGTGTGTGTGTGTGTGTGTGTAGCCCTTGCCTCATATCTTAATAAGTATTCCTCCCCTTCCTTTTTTTTTATTTCATGTCTGCCCCCATGACTACAGAGTTTGATTTATATCTAACTTATTTTTCTTTCTTGGTAGCACAGATTTTTGTTCCATTTTGCCATGTGAAGGAAGATATAAAAAGACATGTAATGCATCCATAGTGGCCAGATTGAAGAGAAAGGTTAGAAGAAGAGGTTAGGGATGTGAGCCACCGAAGGAAAGCATCCTTTACATTCCCTTTACTTGGCAAGCAGATGGCTGCATCTTTATGTGGGTGCCAGGAAGAAACAGCTGGCAAATCAAAACATACTGCAAGTGGTTAAAAGTGCTTATGAGCATTTGGAGAAACAATATTTTTGAAAGAGGAGGAAAAGTTCAAGCCATACTTAACATGCAGAGATGAGCTTGGAGCTGGAAACTGAGTTGCTAAAGACAGTGCAGAGGGGCAGGATTCTGCTTGGATTTGCAGCCTCCTACACAGACATCTGCTTGGGCAAGAAGCAATGATTAGGGTGCACTCAGGAAAGTTAATGCAAAGAAAATGAGAACAGGGTCCAACAAGGACCAACAGGAAAAGAGACATAGACAGTAAGGAAAAAAAAAATTAACACAGGAGAAAGATAGGGCCCAGTCTTCAAATATCACTTCTTTGTGATTCTATCCGAGCATTTAACAGAAAACACTTCAGACAGTGCTTCCCAACATTTATTATGGAGAAAAATATGGATGCTGAAGTGCAGATGATTGCAAACTTAGCTTAAATTTGAACCTACCAGGTCATACCACTTGAACAGTTAGTCAATAATAAAGGTGACTATTCACGACTAACAAATGAAAGGCAGAAATTGCCACCAAAGTCTCACAAAAAGGATGATAGCATCACATACATTTGAAGGATATTCATCTGGTTGAACAAGCCATATGTCAGCTACCATTACATCACTTATAGTGTGTAAGTCTGATGAAGCTTTATCTTAAGTTTGAGTGTTCTTCTCAGTTTTCATATGCTTTAGGCCTACAGTCCATGCTGTGGTGTGAAGGTAGTGGGATGTGTATGTTCTATGATCTGTGGGAGGCTAGAAGGGGCATTGCCATCTGGAGAGATCCTTTTTACAGTGAGCCCAGTGAGGTCCTGGGGAGTTGTGAAATTGTTATGAAATACCTCTAACTTTCTGTCTTAACATGAACTTTCTTCCATGGGTGTTCTCACCATAATGGTATCTACCATGATGCTCTTTCCAAAGGCCACACAAATGTTGTCGTTAGTCTTATGCTTTCTTTTGCCAAAGTCAAGTTATATCTATAACTTTTCTCTATAAAGTAATCAACAGTAGCTATTGTTATAACAAATGATAAATGAACCTATAAATATGATTATTTCCCTTGACATGTGGTAAGTATCCTTTTTAATCTTACCATGTAAATTAAATAAAACTCTAAAATTATACAAAAAAAAACACAATTTTTCATGTGGGAGCTATTCAATAAGTACACAGAAGGCTTATTTCACTGATAGCTTCAAAAGACAGGCCTGGACCATGACAATGAGAAACTAGAAGCAGGCATTGTGGATCACTCCACTGTGAAAGCTTCTGACACATGGTCACTAACATTTCAACCTGCCTTCTTTGCTTCATTTTATATAAAGAAATATTTTTTTCTTTTCTGTAGTCAAGATCTGGGAATTATTAAAAAAAAGCATAAATTTTAAAAGGAGAGGTCAAACAAATTTGATTGGTCAGATATTCTAATGTCACTATTTTGAACATTTTGAAAAAAGCATACAAGAAAGACTGGTTCACTCAAATTTCTAGCATGATTCAACAGCCTGCTTGAGATTCCAAGGTAGGAATCTTAACAACTTGCCTTAGGTTTTCAGATGTTTGAAGATGCTCATTTATCAAGCAGAGATTAAGTGGGCTTCATATCTCTTCCAGCTTAAGAAATGCCTTACAGCCAGGTGGAAAGTAAAAACCTTTTGCCAAAATGGTCCTGTAAGAACTAACCCCACTGTAGTTTACGTTATCTCTTCCTGTTCTTCCAGATTCTTCTATCCAGAGTGCTTTCTGAACTGTGAACCTTTTTTTTTAAGTCATGCCTTCACTCAAATCTGTAGTCAAGCTGGAAGTTGAACAAAGTTCTGCACTACCTACCTGTTCCTCTATTCCCAAAAGCTTAATCAGAGTTCAGTCCAATATCTGAAGTTTTCATTAAATACACTCTATGAAAATTAGATAAGATTTGATTCAAGACATTACTGCCTAGGGAATGAAAAATAGAGCTATGGACTGGTCTGATTTTACTAGCATGTTGAGACCTGAGTGGAGATACCATCTGGGACATCATTAACAAACTCCATTCTTCCAAGAGAAACACCTCTAAAGATTCTGGAACAACAATTTCTAGTTAGAAATGGCTGGTGGGAACATCTGTGTTCCTCATGATGCAATAGCTAGTTATAAAAATTGATGGATTTGATTCACTGCAATCTGAAGAACTCCTTTCTCTTCTACATTTAAAAGGGAAAAACTGGTATCATTATGGATAGAACGCTCTCCTTTATTTCAAGTTGAAATTGATCTCCCTGTATGTTCCATCTGTTGGCCCTCGTTCTGTACAATGGAGTACTTCTACTAAGCTTTTTTTTTGCCTCCTTCAGCACATACTCCATGAGCAGCAGATTCTCTCATGTGGTTACTAATGACAAAGCAGAAAGTGATGCTCACCTGAGCCACTACATTAGAAGATAAATGACGGATTTCTATACAGTTTCCAGTTTAACAATTCTTATAAATTTATTTATTTATTTATTTATTTATTTATT
The DNA here is from genome assembly GCA_010120015.1 of Rhombomys opimus. NCBI lineage: Eukaryota > Metazoa > Chordata > Mammalia > Rodentia > Muridae > Rhombomys > Rhombomys opimus. The sequence goes on along the minus strand of REGO01000725.1, from coordinate 594,077 downwards.
TATTTATTTATTATAATTAATTCACTTCTTATCTGCACTGTAGCCCCCAGTCCCACCCATTCTCCCTCTTCTCCCCCTATTCCCTTTCCCTAGTCCTCTGATAGGGGTAGGCCTCCTCTCCTTCTATGTGACCTTAGCCTATCAGGTCTCATCAAGGCTGGCTGCATCATCTTCTTCTGTGGCCTGGCAAGGCTGCACCGATGGAAGAGCCAACCACTGAATTCATGTCAGAGACAGCCCCACTGCCTTTACTAAGGAACCCACATAGAGAATTAGCAGCCTATGGTCTTCCTCTGAGCAGGGGCTCTAGGTCCTTGGTTGGAGTATTAGTCTCTGTAGGTCCATCTGAGCCCAGGTTTTTTTTTCTTTGTTGGTTTCCTTGTGGAGTTCCTGTCCCTCCAGGTCTTTCTATCTCCCTCTTCTTCCATAAGGCTTCTGGCACTCTGCACAAAACAAACAAACAAAAAAAAACACCTATGAGTCTCAGTATCTCTTTGAATACCATAGTGGGTAGAGTCTTTCAGAGGTCCCCTGTGTAATTCTGTCTTGTTCCTTCTGTTCTCCTACTTCCAATGTCTATCCTGATAGATAGATAGATAGATAGATAGATAGATAGATAGATAGATAGATAGATAGATAGAACTAATGCTAAAAAGAATTTAGAATATTTTGTGTTACCTATTGCATCCTAAGGGTCAGGTACTATTTGTTCTGGGCTTTAAGGATATGCTAGTGATATAAAAATATGTGAAAGTGATATTTAAATATAGTATTTATATTTTCCATATTTGTACAAAACAACCAGTTTAAGCAAGCAAGCCTCTCAATTACGGTCAAGAATCACTCTGGAAGTGTGTATGAAGCAATCACTGACCTATGTTCTGCTTCAGATACTGAAAACATTCATCATGTCTGGTTGGCCATTTCCTCCTTCCTGAATTTATTTCTCCTTCATCTGCTGTGAAGATCTCACCCATCATTGGTTGGCCCTTTAAACCCACATGTCAGAACAAGAAATGAAGGCAAGAAAGAATGCAAAGACTGAGAGATATAATACAAGTAAACTTGAGGAAGCTGAAGAATAAAGCTGGGAAGGGCAATGAGGACTGATGAGATCAGCAGGTATTTTGGAATAAATTATCTAAGGGATTTGGTCATTTCTGCTGTGGCCACTTCCCACTATGGAATGGACAATGTTCACTGTGCCACTCCTTTCTAGGGGTCAAAGCAAAATGGGAAGTGAAGAACGGCTGAGCCTTAAGTGCTAAGAAGCTGTGACCTTGTCAGCCAGGTCACAAGTAAAAGAATCTAAGCATGAATAAAAAGGAGATGTAAGTGACAACTTGTCAGGCAAGGGGGAAGTCATATATCAATGGATAAGTATGGCTGGCTAGATCAAACATTTTGATTCTTGATTAAAATAATAATTATGAAAGGAGTTAGGCAAGTGGAAAAACAAAGACCTCATAAAACGTCTTGCATTAGTGTGACATTCAGAGAACGAGCTGCCAACCATCTTGTAGTCTTCTATGATTAAATGTATGGGAAGAAAGAGCAGAGAAACATGTCTAATTTAAGACAAATAACATAAAGGATTTGAAGGGGTAGAGCAACATCTGTCCCTCCTCTTTTCTTTGCCATTTCTCCCCCTGACAATTATCATCAGAGCAACACACGTCAGCCATGTTGCATCTCAGGAAAAAAGTCATGAGGAGAGACAGCCAGTGGGGCAGATCCAGGAATGTAGATTCCTAATTGTACAATGCAGGGGCCATAGAGAAAATGAACCACCAAGACTTCTGCTGAAATCAACAGTGCAGAGAAATACATGGCAAAGAAATAAGGTGTGGAGGGCAGACAAGAGTTATTGGGTCCGATTTTAATGTATACAGCAAAATATCTCTTTAAATTTCTATTTATTTACTATTATATGTGCATGTGCTTGTTTACATAAGTGTAAGTCAAAGGTGTTGGCTCTCTTCTTCTACCTTTATGTGGGTTCTGGAACAAAAATCAGGTCCTTACTTAGGCTTACATGACAAAGAATTTCATCTACTCACCTACTGACCTCTCTGTGACAGTTTTAAATAATATTCCAGTATACTGAACACCACAGAAGGGTATTGTCCTGACTACCAAAAAATCTTAGACTAGAAATATTGACATAATCAGACAAAAATGCATACAGATTAAAAGAAATTATTCTAACTTTTAAAAATCTTCAAAAATCGAGCTAGTTTTTCTATTTTCCTTCAGATAACTATTCCTGGACCTAAGAACCCTGAGCCTATTGTGAGATATTTAGATTTTTTTAAAATTCTTTATTTATTACACTTTATTCACTTTGCATCCCTCCCGTGGTTCCCTCCCTCCACCAATCTCACCATCTCAATGACCTCCCTTCTGCCATCCTCTGCATGTATGCCCCTCCCCAAGTCCACTGATAGGGGAGGTCTTCCTTTACTACCTTCTGATCCTAGTCAATTAGGTCTCATCAGGAGTGGCTGCATTGTCATCTTCTGTGGCCTGGTAAGGCTGCTCTACCATGAGGGGGAGGTGATCAAACAGCAGGCCAATCAATTCATATCAGAGACAGTCCCTGTTCCTATTATGGAACCCTCTTGGATACTGAACTGCCGTGGGCTACATCTGTGCAAGGGTCTTAGGTTATATCCATCCATAGTCCTTGGTTGGAGTATCAGTCTCAGGAAAGACCCCTGTGCTCAGATTTTTTTGGTTCTGTTGCTCTCCTTGTAGAGTTCCTGTCCTCTCCAGATCTTACTGTTTTCCACTTCTTTCCTAAGATTCCCTGCACTCTGACCAAAGGTTGCCCATAAGTCTCAGCATCTTCATTGATAGTCTGCAGGGCAGAGCTTTTCAGAAGTCCTCTGTGTCAGGCTCCTGACTTGCTCCCTCTTTTCTCCTTCTTTTGATGTCCATCCTCTTTGCCTTTCTGGGTAGGAATTGAGCATTTTAGCAAGAGTCCTCTCTCTTGATTAGATTCTTTAGGTGTACAGATTTTAGTAGATTTATCCTATATTATATGTTTATATGAGTGAGTATATACCTTGTGCATCTTTCTGCTTCTGGGATAGCTCACTCAGGATGATCTTTTCCAGATCCCACCATTTACCTGCAAATTTCATGATTTCCTTGTTTTTTATTGCTGAGTAATATTCCATTGTGCAGGTATACCACAATTTGTGCATCTGTTCCTCCACTGAGGGGTATCTGGTCTGTTTCCAGTATACCTTCCATCAAAAAGTCCTTCTTCCTTTAAACAGACCTTTTAAAATGTTTCATCATCATGGTTGCTGTTGTTGTTACAATTTATTCACTTAGTATCCCAAAAGTAATTCCCTTCCTGATTGCCTCCCAGTAATGCCTTCCCTCCTACGTCTCCCCATATGTCCCTCATTTACTCCAGTGATAAGGGAGATCCTCCTCACCTGCTATCTGACCCTAGCTTATAAGGATCATGATACCTCTGCTCTTTGGTCACTGCCCCCTTGCAAGGTGGCCTTATTTTTTTTTCTCTGATTATGTCAATGATTTTATGCATTTCTTCCATCTAGGCAAATTGAATTTTTAGTTTCTTAAACTTTATAAATTCCAAATTCAGTGGACATTTGAGTGATTGATATAGGATGTCAGGAAAGGATTAAGATCTGATTTTGGCAAACAAATGTTTATGTGTTCATTTGTTATGATATGCTTGGGCTTGAATGTCAAAACTTAAAAGATTTAAATTCTGACTTCACTAGTAATAATAGCCCATGACCTCAACTGTGAAGCTAACCCTTTCAAAATGCAGAGGGTCACCTGAAAAATTGGAACAATGATAGTCATTTCTGGCTTATTGTGTAACACACACAGCATCTCACTCATTAGAAATTACATAATCTTAATTATTCTTTCAGTTGGCTACACACTCTCTATTAATCTACTCTTTGCCTTAAGGTTACATACTGTAATTTTAGACATTTTATCCTCTACTAACTGCAAATTGCATCTGTTTGTTCTAAGTTTATTGCCTGCTTCTCTCTCTCCATCTAAATCTGTGCTTAGGAAGAAGGTTGATGATGAAATCTGTGCCGCACAATAAGATGAAAGCTTCTTAATCCTCATCATGACCATCCCACCAGCAGCATTTAATGAATGTAGTCAATCTTCTTTTACTTTCATACCTTTTTGCCCTGGGAAATGATGTCACCACTCTTGTTTCCTCCTATTTTGTCAAGCATTTCTTCCCATTTCCTTTGTTTCAGTTGAAGCCTGAGAACCTGTAACACTGTTTGATTTTATGTGTCTCCTGAAGGCTCTTGTGTCAAAGGCTCAGTTACCTTGGGGAGTCCTGCCTATGGCTTAGTTCACTGTGGGAATGCTGCTGGAGGGGAGATTGTGATTCTGCCTCCTGCCTCTCTATTTCCTAGCTGCCCTAAGATAAGTATTTTGGCTCCACCATGTACCCCTTGCTGTGATGTTCTGCCACCTTAGAGGCCCAAAGTGATGAGGCCAAATGACACTGCACTAAAATCTTTGAAGCTGTTAACAAAAGTATATTTTCCTCCTTTCACTTTGATTATACCAGACACTTTATCACAGCAACACAAACATGAGTAGTAGTACACCTAGAGATTCTAAGAGCTCAACAAACATGCCTCTTTCTCTTTCTGCTACATACATTCTTTGAACACTGAGTCAGATGTAGAACTTTCTATGAACAACCTAAAACTTCACCTTCACCATTTAGAGTGGCTCTAACCTTGCCTTTTTCTAGTATGTGCATACAGATCACAGAGGGTCAGGCTTTGAGTATGGAGCAGAATCCCTTTAAGAAAACACATCACAAACATTCCAGTGATGAAAAATCAAAATGACCCTGAGATTTCATCTTACAGCCATCAGAATGGCCAAAATGAAAAACTTAAGTGACAACACATGCCGGAGAGGTTGTGGAGAAAGGGGAACCCTCCTCCACTGCTGGTCAGAATGTAAACTTGTACAACCACTCTGGAAATCAATCTGGTGCTTTCTCAGACAACTAGGAATAGTGCTTCCTCAAGATCCAGCCATATCACTCCTAGGCATATATCCAAAAGAGGCTCAAGTACAGTAAGGACATTTGCTTGAACATGTTTGTAGCAGCTTTATTTGTAATAGCCAGAAGCTGGAAACAGCCCAGATGCCCCTCAGTGGAGGAATGGATGCAGAAATTGTGGTACATCTACACAATGGAGTACTACTGTGCAATGAAAATAAGGAAATCATGAAATTTGCAGGTAAATGGTGGTACCTGGAAAGGATCATCCTGAGTGAGCTGTCCCAGAAGCAGAAAAACACACACAGTACATACTACTCATATAGACATATAACATAGGATAAACCTACTAAAACCTGTACTTCTAAAGAAACTAATTAAGAGAGAGGACCCTGACTAAAACGCTCAATCCCCATCCTGAAAGGCAAAGAAGATAGACATCAGAAGAAGAAGAAAACAGGAAACAACCTAGGAACCTGCCACAGAGGGCCTCTGAAAGGCTCTGCCCTGCAGACTATCAAAGCAGACACTGAGACTTATGGCCAACTGTTGGGCAAAGTGCAGGGAATCTTATGTAAGAAGTAGGAAATAGTAAGATCTGGAGAGGACAGGAACCCCACAAGGAGAGCAACAGAACCAAAAAATCTGAACACAGTTGTCTTCCCAGATACTCATACTCCCACCAAGTACCATGCATGGAGATAACCTAGAACCCCTGCACTGATGTAGTCCATGGCAGTTTAGTGTCCAAGTGGGTTACATAGCAATGGGAAGAGGGACTGCCTCTGACATAATCTGATAGGCCTGTTCTTTGATCACCTCCCCCTGAAGGGAGAGAAGTCTTACCAGGCCACAGAAGATGACAAAGTAGCCACTCCGGATGTGATCTGATAGACTAAGATCAGAATGAAGGAGAGGAGGACCTCCCCTATCAGTGGACTTTGGGAGGGCCATGAGCAAAGAAGGGGGAGGAAGGGTGAGACCGGGAAGGGAGGAGGGAGGTGCATATGGGGGGATACAAAGTGAATTAACTGTAATTAATAAAAAATAAAAAGAAAAAATAAAGAACATCAAAAAAGAGAAAAGTATATCTTTTTGAGAAACTAAAGAAACCTAAGAAACAAAATGGCAGATATTTTGCAAAGTAATATCTTTCTCTTGCTAGTCCCCAGAGATCTGAAATCTCAATATAGTCCTTTGTCCAGTGAAGAACCAGATGATCCCCGGGAACAGGGTTTTGTATCTGTAACTCAGAATCACATAAGAGATTGTAATCCCTTATGATTGTTTCTGAAATCTCAGACTTAGAAATACTGTATTTATTAGCTGGCAATATCTCTACAATACTTCCTGATCTATGCTTTGAGGAAATATTCACAGAGACTCACATAGTCACACACACAGATATGCACACACACACACACACACACACACAGACAAAGAGAGAGAGAGAGAGAGAGAGAGAGAGAGAGAGAGAGAGAGAGTCAGCTAATGATCTGGAATTTCCAGGCGTTATGATCTTTCTCTACCAGATTCAAAGGCAACTCCCAAGGTTTGGTGACATTTCTGCAATCAGAAGAAGAATAAGGATAAAATGGTGCATCTGATAAATGGGAAAAAAATGAAGGACAGTAATTAACATAATTAACCATAATTAACCATGTTTTGTTTGTGGAATTATATTGCCTTGTGTGCAGTGATAAGAAAACATCTTGACCTGAGAATATTGAAAGTTCTGTGTTTGTCTTCAGGGAATATAGCCCTTGGCTGCTGCTTTCCTTCATTTTTTTTTATTAAAGTACAATTACATCATTTTTCTCCTTCCTTAATATTCTTCTGATTCCTCTCTGCACTCCTCATGCTCTTGTGCTGTCCATCTCTCAAATTCATTTCCTCTTTATCTTTAATTGTTCATATATATATATATATATATATATATATATATATCCATAGTTATTGATACATAAGCACAAACTTCTCATTCTGTATAATGTTACTTGCATATATATGATTTCATGGTTGACTACTTGGTACTGGATAGACCAATTTGGGGGTCTTTTTCCTTGAGAAGACTATGTCTCCACTATCGGCGTTCTATAGTTGCCTACAGGACTTTGTCTAGGGTGAGGCCCCTGAACGTTCCTCTTTCATGTTAACATGGCTATTGATATTGTCTTTGTTCAAGTTTGGTTTAACAGGCATGTTGATAAGACTTCATAGTTCATAGCTTCTCTGACATTTCTAGGAGACACAATCTCACATAAAACTTCCTGTCCATCTGGCTCTTAAACACATTCCACAACCTTTTCACCAATGTGCCTAGAGTTTAGGTGGAGGAGTCATTTTCTAGATGCATTACTTAGGTTCTGCACACCACATTTGTTCTATGCATTTTAGTCAATTATGGTTTTCAGTAATGATCTCCACCTGTTTCAGAGATATTCCGTTTTACAAGGATAAGACTTATATGTGGGTATAGGGATAAATATTTAGAATGTGGTTAGAAAATTACACTGTTTTAGTAAAGTGGTGGTTCTAGGTTCTCCTCCAAAATCTATGGCTTTATTATTCCCAGGCAGTCAGCGAGGTTTACGGTAATGGGCAAAGTTTTCTTCTCATTAACTAAGTCTTTAGTACAAGTAGGCAGCTTTTGTTACTGCCAGCATATGTGTGCCACTATTGCACCCATAGGGGTATTGTACAATACCCCTTTGCTATTTGCATGAAAGATATTCTTCAGGGTAGAGGCTCTTAGGTCAGATCCAGGTCAGATCTGGGCCCTGTGTCTTCATAAATAAGGATTTACCTTCACCCTCAGGGAGGCAACCAAGGGCAGCAACAATAGATCATAAACTTTTCACAGTCTCTTGTGTGCCCATGAGCAACAATGTGAAAGGGGACTTCTGCCGTTTGTTGGAATTTTGTTAGGTAGTCTGTGGCTCTGAAGTTGCCTCTAAGTGATCATGGAAGTTACCTGCAGGAGAGGCTGCAACCACTTCCTGTCAATGGAAAAGGTGCTGTATATAAAGCCTCACATATGCATTTGTTTGCTTTGTCCTCTGGTAGTGCAGGCCCAAATTACTTAGCGTGGCTGCTTTCTCAAACACTCTAAGGCTGTAATTAATCAGTTTTTAATTGGTGAGTTTTATATAGGAGTAAGCATCAATGTCATTCCTTATTTCCTTTTTGTTTTCTAAACAGATTCTACTCGCTTCACTCTCTTCCCTCCCTCATTCTTTGCCTCCCTCTCCCTCCTCTTCTCCTTCCTCCTTCAGCATCTGTCTTTATGTCGTGAAGAGTATGCACATTAAGGCCAAGTAATTTGGATGAAAACAACACCCCTATACTCTAATATTTGTAATAAGTGTTTTTTTTCATAATTGAGCTGTTTTCCATTGTCAGTAAGCCTTCATTTCTGTTCATCTCACTAATAGGATTCCAAAGTAATCAGCTTTCCAAGTGACAGCTCCTCAATCTATGGACTTCCTTTTTACTTCTATATCTTATGGATAAATTTTCTTCTTCTGCCTAAAACTTCCTTTTTATGGTGTTTGCTAGTGATGCCTTGTAATAGTCAAACCATATCAACAGGTTTTTTCCAACTACTTCAGGTTTCATGCTTTCCAGGTTCATGATCTTGCTTTATCAGTATGTTTAGCATCATCTGGGCTTCCATTTATGAAAGCATTTAACAAGCATTCATTTGTTATGATAGTGCCAAAAAACTTTATAACCTGCAAAGTATTAATTTTGGATTTAGTTGCAGTATTAAAAACTCCCAACTTCAGTAACATACACAGGAATTGAAAGTAGAAGCAGCATGAGTGCTTATTATAATTTTATTATTGTAACAAATTACTTCAGGCTTAGTGATTTAAAACAGTATATATATACATATATATATATATATATATATATATATATATATATATATATATATATATATATATATGCTAGCTCGCAGCTCTAGAACTTAAAAGTCTAATGCAGGTTTCAGGGGACTCAATTCCAAGTATCAGCAACAGTATATTCTGGAAGGGCCAGAGAGAAACATCCAATTTTGAAGGTGGATATCCTCTTAGCATGTCTTGTCCTGTTTCCAGGGGCTGCCTCCACTCTATGTTCATGGTCAGTAATGCCTGTCAAATTTCACTCACAGTGGATCATTTCCCCTTGTCCAGTTCTGCTGTAGCCAATTGTACCATCATTCTCCTGTAGTGCTCTGCTGACCACAGGGACCTGTCAGGTTAAGAACACAACAACATTCCAGGAAATCTGAAGGGGGCAGCATATGAGTCACCCATTTCTCACTGACCTTACATGGTACTTACACAATATCTAGCTTTACCAGGGCTGCCCTGCTTCCATCATGCCCATGCATTGACTAGCCCCATTGGAATATCAAGAGAAGTTTTTGTAGCATTACATGATTATGGCAAACCCAAGTAAATACTCAATAATAATTCATAGTCTAAGTTCACCTAGCACTCAAGCTTCATTTAGAGATCATGTGTCATTATTCCGTAACTACTGCCTAAAAAATATATTTCTAATATTTTTGACAGTTCATTAATGGTTTTCCTGATAATTGGCTATTTTTTTCACTTGGGATTTGGATTGACTGCTTCACAATTTTTTGGCTTTCTCTTTTTTTAATTTATCTAGTATTAAAATGAAGGTGACAGTCCATGCCATGTCATATATGAGGAAGTAAAGGGGGAACTTTATTGAGTTTGTTTGCTCACATCCATCTGGTATCTTAGACTGAATATTAAGTCATCAGGCTTATGTCATAAAAAACCTTTACTTCTGTACCATTGTCCCAGAAGAGAGAAAAATACTGATATAGAAACCCTACTTTCAGTCCTTTCTGAAATAAAGTTGGTCATTTTTGTATATATTTATTTCCTGAAACTCAAATATATAAATTTTTTGTGGATATATGGTTTTTATTTTAAATAGCATAAATGTGTGTGCATATATTATATAAATGTATATAACCTTAATTATTATGTATTACAAGTCACTTATATATAAAACATAACTGCAAAATATTTTAGAGATAGTTACAGCATTTTGAATATTTTTTTAACTTTTATTAATTACACTTTATTCATTTTGTATCCCCCCATAAGCCCCTCCCTCCCCCCTTTCTGCATGCATGCCCCTCCCCAAGTCCACTGATAGGGGAGGTCCTCCTCTCCTTCTTTCTGATCTTAGTCTATCAGTTCTCATAGGAAGTGGCTGCATTGTCTGGGTTCTAGGTTGTCTCCATGAATAGTCCTTGGTTGGAGTATGAGTCTCTGGGAAGTTCCCTGTGTTCAAATTTTCTTGTTCTGTTGTTCTCCTTGTGGAGTTCCTGTCCTCTCCAGCTCTTACTATTTCCCACTACTTACATAAAATTCCATTCACTCTGCCTGTCAGTTGGCCATCAGGCTCAGGATCTGCTTTCCAGTCTGCATGGCAGGGGCTTTCAGAGGCTCTCTGTGGCAGGTTCCTAGGTGTTTCCTGTTTTCTTCTTCTCTGAATGTCCATCCTCTTTACCTTTCAGGATGGGGATTGACTCTTGTAGGTAGGGTCCTCTCTCTTGCTTAGTTTCTTTAGATGCACAGATTTTAGTGGGATTATTCTATGTTGTATGTTTATATGAGTGAGTATATACCGTGTGTGTCTTTTTGCTTCTGGGACAACTCACTCAGGATGATCCTTTCCAGGTCCCACCATTTACCTGCAAATTTCATTATTTCCTTATTTTTCATTGCTGAGTAATACTCCATTGTATAGATGTACCACAGTTTCTGCATCCATTCCTCAGTTGAGGAACATCTCGGCTGTTTCCAGGTTCTGGCTATTACAAATAAAGCTGCTACAAACATGGTTAAGCAAATGTCCTTTTTGTGTACTTGAGCTTCTTTTGGGTATATGCCTAGGAGTGGTATGGGTGGTTCTTGAGGAAACACTATTCCTAGTTGTCTGAGAAAGCACCAGATTGATTTCCAGAGTGGTTGTACAAGTTTACACTCACACCAGCAGTGGAGGAGGGTTCCCCTTTCTCCACAACCTCTCCAGCATGTGTTGTCACTTGAGTTTTTCATCTTGGCCATTCTGATGGGTATAAGGAGAAATCTCAGGGTTGTTTTGATTTGCATTTCCCTAATGGATAATGAGGTTG
>REGO01000725.1:554238-567798 GCA_010120015.1 Rhombomys opimus | reverse complement strand
TTCAATGTCCCTAGTGCCCCTCTGTTTCCCAAAGTGGGTATGTGGGTGGGAGGGGGTTCGATGCCTGGCTTCTGTTTTAAAAGACCCAGGGTCTGGGGATCTGTAGATTCTCAAGGGTGCACTCACTTACATGCAGGTCACTTGGCAGAGATAGTGGAATCCGGCCTTTGCTCTCTGGTTTGGCCCTGCTTCTTAGATGTGCCCCGCCAGTTCTGTGCTGCTGTCACTGCCAGGTTCAGAGGTCTTGCTGCAGCTGGAGATTTCAGGGTGGTCACGTCAGTAGTGATCGGCGTAACCAGACTCTCTGTTTTCTGTTTTGGCCCTGGTTAGTCATAAACTGGAGGGCTGTTGTGCCCCGCCAGCTCAGTGCTGTCCAGCTGCCAAGTCCCACTGTAACTGGTGACTGGGTTGCTAGTCCCGATGCTTTCTGGAAGTCCTGCGGTCTCTTCACTGTGCTCTCCAAGCTTGGGAGGCCCAGCGCCTGGTGTATCTAGGTTGTATGGCGTTTCTGCCTGGTTTTGGTGAATATATGGCGTATTCTCTGTCACTCCTATAATTTTAAACTACTCCTTTTAATATGTCTTCAAGTTACAACAAATGTGAGGAAAGAACATCACTTAGAAATTATTTGGCAACATTTTTATTAAACGTGGTTTTGTTGCCAAAAATGGTATGTAAAAACTAAACAACAAAATCTTAGTATTTTCATGCTAAATAACTAAAAGCCATTAAAAAAAAAACTCTACCAACTAGAAAGTAACTGGTGAGATCTTAACCTCTTACACTTATTGAAAAGTAAACAACTTTTTTCCAATTGTAATGACGGAGCATTGGGAAAATGATGTTTCACAGGCTGGATTTCAGCAAAGTATGCATAGTTGGTAGATGAGGTTAAAAGCCTGGCTTTGGAAGCACTGCCATTTACTGAGTTAAGCAATAAGGTGAAAGACATTTGGCCATTTAGTAATGTTAAAATGAAAATGAAATACCAAGGTTCATTTCTCTGTTCAAGCATGGCTAAACACAGCCAGCCACACTTGTCTATATATGCAGCTACATAACATTAGGTATCTCCTTCTCTGATGTGACAACTACCAATTTTAATCAGCAGCACAAAACAGGCTTGGAGCAGAACTTCCCATTTTGCTGCATCACGAGTGTTAAAAGTAATAAAAGGCTCTGCCCTGCATACCTTCAATGCAGATGCTAAGACTTATGGGCAACCTTTGTGCAGAGTGGAGGGTATGAAAGAAGTGGGAAACAGTAAGATCTGGAGAGGACAGGAACTCCACAAGGAGAGCAACAGAACCAAAAAATCTGAGCACAGGAGTCTTTACTGAGAATGATACTCCAACCATGGAAATAACCTAAGACCCCTGCCCAGATGTAGCCCATGGCAGTTCAGTATTCAAGTGGGTTCCATTGTAAAAGGAACATGGACTGTCTCTGACATGAACTGATTGGCCTGCTCTTTAATTACCTCCCCCTGAGGGGGAAGCAGCATTACCAGGCCACAGAAGAACACAATGCAGCCACTCCTGATGAGACCTAATTGATTAGGATCAGAAGGAAGGAAAAGAAGACCTCCCCTATCAGTGGACTTGGGGAGGGACATGCATGCAGAGGGTGGAGGAAGGGACAAATTGAGACGGGAGGAAGGAGGGAGCCATGGGGGGGGTGGAATACAAGTGAATAAAGTATAATTAATAAAGAAAAAATAAACTAACCATCGAACGACAAGACTTCTACCAACAAGATATGTAATTTTGTGTCTTGTCTGCAAGAAAATAAACAGTCCTGTTAAGCCACAGAGGAGGACCTTGCAGCCAGTCCTGAAGATACCTGATAAAACAGGATCAGATGAATGGGGAAGAGGTCCCCCCCATCAGTGGACTTGGAAAGGGGCAGGGTGGAGATGAGGGAGGGAGGGTGGGATTGGGAGGGAATGAGGGAGCAGGATACAGCTGGGATACAGAGTTAATAAAATGTAACTGATAAGAAAAAAATAAAATTATGAGAAAATATAATACCATATATTCAATAATGTATCACTGAAATACAATGAAAACATCAATAAGAGAAATAACCAGTTTTATCTAAATATAGCACTTTAAAATACAATAAAATTTTATTTGTTTCATGGTTGCATAAAATTTGCTTCAATTTCTATAAGTCATATGTACCATAAACGAATAAAATATATACCATTGAATGGATAAACATCCAAAACATGTAAGGAAATGTTGCGTTTACAGATATTTTTCATATTTTTTAAATTTTATTTTATTTTAATCACAGGTCATTCACTTGTATCCCAGCTGTAACTTCCTTCCTCTTTCCCTCCCAGTCTCATCCTCCCTCCCTTATCTCCTCCCTGCCCTCTTCCAAGTCCACTGATAGGAGAGGTCCTCCTCCCCTTCCATCTGACCCTAGCCTAACAGGTATCTTCAGGACTGGCTGCAATGTCCTTATCTGTGGCCTAGCAAGGCTGCTTCTCCCTCAGGGGGGAAGGGGAGGTCAATGAGCCAGTCACTGAGTTCATGTCCAAAGTAATCCTTGTCCCCCATACTAGGGAACCCACTTGGATACTGAGCTTCCATGATTTTTTTTTTTACTTTATTTTGACCTTAAACACTAATGAGTATTCATGTGTCAACTTTGACTGTCTGTTTTATAGGTGTCAGTGATTGTCCTACACCCATCTGTACTCTGTGTATGGTTTGTTCAGGACTGTATGTTTCCTGTGCACTGTCTGTCCAGTACTATCTTTCATCTGGTTATTCTGTGTGTCCATTACTATCTGTCTTCCATGTACTGTCTGTTTAAGGATAATGTCCTCTGTATACTGTCTGTTCAGGACTTCCCTGTTCTGACCTGACCATCATGTTCCAGGACAGAGGACTTTGCTTTTTGCAACCCTCCAACATAAACACAAAATTCCAGAGATTAAATACACTCATATTTTAAACATTGGTAAGTAATCTCACGTGTTTGCATGTGTCAGCTCTATCATTGTAGCTTCTATCTTTGCACCTGGAACTGCCTTGCCTATCTCTCTGCTGGCCACCATCAGACTGTCTGTGAACATAACATTCTAACCTCCACTGCCTGTAGTTCTTTGAATGTTCTTCTATTATTAAATAAGAGAAAAATGAAGCTGGAAAATAAGCAAACATAAAGTATCATTTATTAATTTCATGCTGCAATCTTGCACCTGGATTATACCACTGACCCATAGATTCATCAGGTTAATCCTCAGTCTACTCATGAGGAAGTATAACCTGGATGGTTACATAACTGTTGTATGATTAAAGGATTAGCAAATGTCAGGGACAGAAAACAGATGATGCCAATGATCTTCTTAGTGGTTTATTCTATTTTACAAGTGAATAGATTCATGAATCAGCAATGCCTTCTTATCTCTGAGATTTGGCCATGTAATCTTTTCTTGTAAGCTTTAGATTTTATTTAATTTATTGAATTTTTAAAATGCCTTGGTCTACCACAGAATATAAATAGGACACTTCTGTCTGGCAAAAAAAGATTCTAATTGTATAATCGAGTTTAAAGCACATTAAGGTAAAAATTCTTCTCTGAAATATTTCTTCTGAGTAAAATAGTCACTCTTACATGCTCTTGGAGAAAAAAACCATGTAATCTACACTCTATCTACTCACTAGTCCTGGGCAGTGAAATGGCCTGAATACTTCTTTAATTGTTTGTCTTTATCTTTGTGTGGGACCCAGCTGTTAACTTCAAAGTCTGGCATTTACACATAGTCTTTGAGCTCAGTACATGATGACAGATTCAGGTGGGTTCCCTCTTCACCTGATCTGGGGAAGCCCGGATCTCCTAAGGAACTTCACGTAGTTCTCAGGGAGAATACAAGCCCAACAGTTTCCTGATAAGAAACCTCTTCAGCATGCAACTGGGATTCCTGGAAATGCCCACCCAATGCTCATGACATGTCTTTTACCCAAAGGCCTTTAATTGTACCTGGAATCCCACACCCATAAGGTAATTAAGTCCTGATTTCTCCTCTTATGAAAGGGCTGTTTTGTTACATGTAAATAAAGTATCCCTGGCATTCTGAGCCCCAGCAACTCAAGCACATTCACCCTCAAAATTTTTCCCACTACCTAAGGGTTATAAGTCCCTGATTCACAAAATAACCTCCCTCTTACTCCAGTCCTCCATCAGGAACACGTAAGATCTGTCCTTTATTCTGGGGAAGGACAGGCTCACCTCGCCCCTGAATATTCAACACTGAACTCCCAGGGCTTGGCAGTCAACCACATGCTGCCTACAGATGAGAGCTTCTGCCATTATCCAGCATGTAAACATGCATTGTTGCCACCATCCTTCTAGCACAGCTCTACCCAAATGAAGTGCCCATCTATAATAGCAAGCAGCCAGATGCTCCCAAAGCAGCCATTTTTTTTTCACCTGGACAAAACCAGGCTCCTGCCTCTACCTCTCTTAGTTTCAGAGCTCTGAATGAGCCTCCATTACTGGCTACCCACAAATCAGCCACCCACCTGCCCAAGCCAGGCTGCGCCCTCCGCAATTGGGTTCTGGACACCTGAGCTCCTTTGACCCTGGTGCTTCACCCTTTTCTGTCAGGAGTGTGCAATTCAGTTTCCTGCCTGTCAGCAATAGAGCCGAATTCAGAATGACAGCCGAGTCACAGGACAGCTCAGGCTTCCACCAGATGTGAAATGACATCTTTGAGATCTTCCTTCTTTCTGGCTTAAAGTTTTAGAGACTATGTCTTCTGGTCATAGATAACTAGAGCATTTTGGCTTTTCTCACTATTAACCCCCCAAGACCTTGTCTACAGGGCCATGATCACTGTTTTTTTCACAGGTTGAGATATTTAAGAAATACAGCAATTCATTCACTTTTAGGCTCAGCATTAATAGCTTTCCACTTCTTGTCCCCTGAGTTTCAACATGTCAAAATGTTCAGGCTTGGTCTGGTATGAGTACTGTTATGCCTGCATCAAGCAGTGGAGCACATGAGGGACTGTGCATTCTCTGCTCTGTATGACAGTGATGTAGATGATGCAGATAATCGTGTATCTTTAATAGACCACTTTGCATTCACAAATTGTCTGCAATGTAAAACCTTCACAGTCTGAAATTACGCAACCACTTGATCAATGTAATGGCCCAAACTATTATGACACGTGCACTCACACACAAAACATGCAAAGAAAGAGAGAGATATAAAAAAGAGAGAGAGAAGAGGGGGAGGAGGATTCTTCACTAAGAAAGCTTTGATCTGAGGGTCTGAGTTGGAGGTGAATTGCAATAGTCTAGTGTCTATATTTTTCTGATACATGAACTGAGGTGATAGAGGTATCAGAAAAGGGAAGAGGAGAGCAACATTTGCAGGACTTACGCTTTTACTGATTATAGAAGCAAATAATTTAAACTAAAGACTAGAAAATGATGTCTGGTTACCTTTACTATGAAAAGAATTTGGGTGGGTTCAACAATGACAAAGCTGAAGAACCAGAGTGAATATTTGGAGTGAAGTAATCAGTGTGCTGACACAAGATTTTGGACAATTTGAGCACCGCAAGACTTTATTGATCATGTAGTCTTAAGGTGGAGTTTGTGATTGAAATCTGATAGACTGCCCCTGGGAAAGAGATCAGATATGACTTTAAATGGAATACTAATTTGAGAACATCATTGTACAATTTCTGAGTGTTTTAAAATTTTATAGCATTTCATGAATCTTGTTATAGGTGTTACACAGAATGGTGAGCCCAAGAAAACTTGCAGGTTGACTAAGTGTTCCGAGGCTAGGAAGTCTGAATCCCTTCTCTCCTGCTGGTGAGTCTGGCAAACAAGATTGCCCTCCTACCTTCTAATTAGTTCTTTCTACTACTTTTTCATCCTAGAAAGCTGACTGCTGCCTCCCTTTTTTAGATACAAGTCTGGACCTTAGATTATTTTTCTCATGTGTATGTGCGTATGTGTGTGTGTGTGTGTGTGTGTGTGTGTGTGTGTGTGTGTATGTGTGTGTGCATGTACAATCACTCAGATGTACATGCACATATGGACACATGTGTCTGGAAGTGAGAGATCAAACTCCAGTATTGTTTCTTTGGTATGTTTTCTGACAGGGTCCTCCATTGGCCTGGGATTCATTGTTTAGACAAGGCTGACTGGCTAGCAAATTCTAGGAATCTAGCTGCCTTGGCCTTCCTCGTGTGGGATTATGAGCATAATCCACCATGTTCAGATTTCTGTGCAGGTTCTGGGACTTTAACTTATGTCCAGAAACTAAGCTGTCTCCCATGCCTTCTCCACTCTTAGTTCCAGAAATTTTCTGGAATTTCTAATTATGTCTCAAAAATTTAGACTAATAATAATTAAAAAAATACCTTTGTCTTTTTAAACACAAATTTGTCCTTTGAATGCATCCAACTACATTCCATTCCCCAGGCCATACCACATACCTACCACATACAGAGGGTAAAGAGAGGGCACACACATCAAGCTTAGTGCCTGGAACACCTGGAGGGTGCCGTAGAGAACCACATCCTGATCTGATTTAGTAATGACTCAGATAGTCTTGGAGGAATGTGTTTCTCAGCTTTGTGTGAATACAAGATGTAACGAAAACTCTCAACCTGTGAAATGGAATTTTCACTTTGTCTTAGGGATTTAGAAGTCGCAACTGATGATCAGACAACTCCGTTGTTTTGCAGCTTGTTAGAGTATATGGAGGAGCAAAACCACTCACCTTATAATGCAATGAACAGAGTGAGGAAGGAACAAATGTTCTACAACTGTCCTCCAAGTGTATTTCATCACTGACCTACACACCTCTCAAGTGTCCCCATCTCTCAAACCTTCCACCACTCAATAATGCCACTGAAGGGACCAAGATTTTGACCCAAGACATTTAGAGGACATTCAACTTCCAAATAACACCAAGAATAGTCCAGCGATCTTGGGGCATCACTCTAGAATCAGATGATTTGCCTCGATCTATCCCTAGGACAATTTCCTCCACTGATTCCAGTAATTCCCACTGTCATTGCCTTTCAAAGTAGAGGTACCAACTTTATCACAAAATGATAATCATTCACCCCTGCCTTGGCCTTGCCCTTGGTCTTTGGACAATTCCAATTCAAAATAATCCTTTAATCTTTTAACATCAATGATTCCTAGTTCTCTTCAAGTTTCAAATGTAAAAAAGGCCCTGGTTATATAGAAAATGATGCAGGGAAGAACCTATACATGCCATTCTGATTAAAGCCTTCCACTCTGGCAACAGGAGTAATGAGAAAGGAAGGGAAGCTTGCTGTCTTGCTGAGGTGTGCACATTCCATCCAAGGAAGCTGAAATGGAGAGTTGAGATTAACTGTTTTAAATTTAATAACCATTTCAATTTATAAAAAAACATTTTCATTGTATAAAATTTGAGGGGACACTTTTTTCTAGTTAATACTTTTTAAACACACTTATTTTTCTTTGAGAATTAAAAACCACAAAAACTTAACATCAACTTACAGAATGGTACAACCACCCACCTCAAAATTTGTACCCTTCCTCCAGCACATGAAAGTGTTGTCTTCATCCATTCTGTAGTTGAATACATCTCATGTTGGGAAATTTATTACGTGTAGTATTAGTATCTAATTCTTTGAAATTCTGACTTGGTAGTATTTCATTTTTAACTTAAATTTACATTGTATAGTTTATACACTGGTGTTTTTTTTCCAATTTTATTAACTCACAACATTTTCATGAAATTCAAGTATGGCACTATGCAGATGAAGCTACTTATTAAATGTGGCAACACAAAACTCTTGCATTTCCATCAGTTTTACCATACTGTATTATTTTCTCAAAAGCACAAAGGGTTTCAACATTGAGAGTAATATCAAGAAAACTACCACCCATTACTATAATGTACAGAAAAAACACAGGTGACAGTATATATAAATAAAATACATAGCAAAATAAAAGCATGAATATACAAACCTGGTGTATAGATACAGAAAGTAAGATATTTAATTGTGTGAGAGAAGAGTAGACAAGCAAAGACAGGAGCCTCACATGGAAAACTGGCTTCAAGTTATTATTTTTTTTCACTAATATGTGAAGAAAAATTCAGATAGTGAATGTCTGTCTCTGTGTGACAGTTTGGTAAGAGGATTTAATTTAAGATAACATCACTTAAATATTTGTTTGACAGGAACCAATATTTCCAATGTGATTTGCATATGTTAACTTGCTCATATTCTACAAGGCAGGTACTGTTACTCCCACTTACAGATCAGAGAATGAGCAATATACTTATGAGTCATTCATTCAAGGTGACAGAGTAAGCAGATGACAAAACTTGATCTTCAAATGCAGCATGTCTGAAAAGTCAAAACTTTTTCAGGTGTCTGTTTTATTTCCTGTTCTGAGTGAGACTCAAGCATCCTCCCTTGGACCCTCCTTACCTTCTTTGGGTCTGTGGATTGTAGCATGGTTATTCTGTACTTTTATGGCTAATATCCACTTGTAAGTGAGTACATACCATGTGTGTCTTTCTGGGTCTAGGTTACCTCACTTAGTAGATTGAGGGAGAGATATATGTGGGAGAGGGGATGGGGAGGGTAACAGGGCCAGGATCAGGTGTGGAGAGAACAGGATACATAGATAGGCAAAGGAGTGGGATAAAGAATGGAAATCAGTGAGGGGCGGCATCTTTGGGACAAGGGAGACTCCCAGGAGTCTATGCGGGTGATCCTAGCTAGACTCCTACTAGCAACAGTTGAGGAGCCTGAAGTTGCCACCTCCTGTAGCTGGGTGGGATATCCAGTGAAGGGAAGGGGCCACTACCCCACCCATAAAACTTTCAACCCAGTATTTGTCTTGCCTACAACAAGTTCAGGGATAATAATGGAGCAGAGATTGCAGAAAGGGCAAACCAATGAGGACCCACCTTGACCTGCCTCATGGGAGAGACCCAACCCCTGTCATGATTAATGATACTCTGCCATGCTTGCAGACAGAACCCAAACATAACTGTCATCTGAAAGACTTCACCCAGCAGATAAATGGAAAAAGAGGCAGAGACTCACAGCCAACCAAGAGGCTGAGCTCTGGGAAGTATTATTGAAGAGTGACAGGAAGAAGAGAGGGGGCTACAGGGAAAAAGGACATCATAAGGAAACCTACAGAGTAAAGTAACCTGGGCCTGTGAGGGCTCACAGGGACTGAAACAGCAACCAAGCAGCATGCGTGGGCTCGGCAGAACCCCTCTACACTTATGGAGCAGATGTGAAGCTCAGTCAACATGTGGGTCCCCTATCAACGGGTGTAGGGGTTGTCTCTGACTTTGTCTCCTGCCTCTGGATCCCTATCTGGGCTGCCTTGTCAGGCCTCAATGGGAGATGGTTGTCACCTTGAGAATGTCTTTGAGTTGCCAGGGTGTGTTGATGCCCCTTGAGGGCATTCCATTCTCTGAGGAGAAAGAGGGGGTAAAGACAAATGTAGCATGCGAGTGGACTGGGAGGAAAGAAGGGAGGGGTAGGCAGTAAAATGATTAAATAAAGGGAAAATTTTTAAAAAGAAGCAATTCCATTCTCAATTTTTGAAAAAAGTCAAAACTTTTAATTATTCTGAGTCAATGAGACAGGCTCCTGAGTCAGAAATTCCTATAGTGTCTCAAAGACCCAGAGCCAAGCTGACCACAGAGGCCACAAACATTGTTCATACTCTTATAGTCTACAAAGAGTAACTTTAAAGAACTGCAGACTAACTCTTCAACATTAGAGTAAGACAAGTTCATGACAAAGATAATGATATAATGTATATCCCCAAAGAGCATTTTAAGGGTCCAGTGTACATATTGAAAATAAAATTTCCAAGAACTTTCCATAACATATCACAAAAACTGAACATGAAATATCTCCGTTATGTAGGTAACCTTCATAAAATAAATTACAGCTTTAGATAAAAAGAATTAGAGCTAAGTGCAGGATGTTTTCGCACTGATAATGATTTTTTCTTTGCTGTCATTTCTTACTTTTTATTGTGTTGTCCAGAAGGAAAAAGCCCATCTATATGAAATTCATATATGTTGATTACTCTACCAGTGAGCTCACACCTCCTAGAGAAGCAGCTCCTTTTTGAAGTAGATATTTAGTTGATTTTAGTCATGGCTGTATTCCTGCAGCCATTTATCTTCTTTCACAACACCTGGTATATTAACATCCATCCATCATTACTCACAATCTGAGATTGATACCTGCCAGAGTCGAACTGTTCTTTGCTAAGTACAGCAGAGGTGATTGTAAGCAATACTCTCTTCCCTCTGCTTAAGCATAGTTAGTAGATAAAAGGATAACACTATAGTCACTGCACATTTATATAGGAGAAAATATTCATATTGCCCAAGATATGGAGATGAGTCATTACAAATAACTAATGGAGAAATTGGAAAGATTAAGATATACATCTAGAGTCACAAGAAACAAACATGCCTTTTTTTACTATTTTCTTCTGACAGACTGTTAGAAACTGATTTTTTTGGTTATAAGTTCTTGAAGTTTGAGTTCTTATTTTTCAAATAATTAATATTAATATGAGTTTTTAAAATTAAATTCTGGAGTTGAACAAGTCTAAATAGAGCCCTATATACTTCTGAAAAACAATGGCGTTTGCATGGCAACCTAGAATCAAAATGAATAAAGCACTCATGAGTGTCCCCCTCTTCAGACACCAATGCTACCATTGTTGCTCCCTCTGGGCAGGAGATAAGCTTTACAGGCAGAACTACTGTAGGGCAACAGCAGACTTTATGTGTTCCATATACAATATGCCATTAAGTATGTGACATGCAAATATTTCTTCAATTGTACAGCTTGCTTTTCTTCCTCTCAACAGAATCTTTTTCTTTCTTTCATTGAAAATAGATTTTTTTTTATGACATAATATATCTTGGCTATGATTTTCTCTCTACCCATCCCAGTTCCTTCTCACCTCCTTCCATCTGGATCTACACCCATCCTGTCTCTCATTAGAAAACAAACAAACAGAATTCTAAGGGATAATGATAAAATAATAGAATAAACAAAACTGACATATTATAATAAGGCAAAACAAACAAACAAAAGAAAGGAGCCTATGAAAAAGCACAAGGAAAAGAGATCTATTCATTCACATACTCAAGGATCCTATAAAATCCTATAAACTGGAAGCCATAATATATATCCAAAAGAACTGTAGTGTAAAGAGGGATAAAATATAGAAATAAAATAAGACAAAACATGCAAAAAGGCCTGGCATGACATTATTAACTCATAAACCTCCAAAGATGCCATTGAATTCATTTTTTGTTGACCATCTACTGCTAGGCAGGTACTGTGGTTTGTATGTACTGTGAGACTCCTTTGGAGAGAACTGATTTTTCATTTGCAAGTGGTTATCAGTTGATTATAGATTGTGGACAAGGAATGGGGCATATGTCCATGTGTTCTTTCAGCTTTAGAATCCTATCTAGTTCAGACCCAAGCCCTGTAGTTGATGTATCAGATACTCTGTGAGTTCATAAGTTTGTTACTCTTGTTGATTTAGAGGGGATTGTTACCTTGGTGACCTCTGTCCCCTCTAGAACTTACATACTTTATGGCTCCCCTTTTGCAGGTTTCCTGAGCCCTAAGGGCAGGGATAAAATAAAGACATCTTGTTAAGGGCTGAGTGCTACAAGATCTCCCATTCTCTGCACTATGTCTGGATGTGGGCCCTATATTTGGTCCCATCTGCTGCAGAAGAAAGCTTTGCTATGATTGCTGATAAAGGCACCCTCCTGTAAATATAAAAGAATGTCGTTAGGAGTAATTTTATTATATGAAAAAATAAAAAGATATATAAACACTACCTCAGCCACAAACCCTCTGATCTACAAAGAAATCCTGCCTGCATGATATAGTTGGGCAATGGTGGCATAAAGACTGAGGGAGTAACCAACCAGTATCTGATTTGATGTAAAGCACATTCCATGAGGTGGGACCCATACTCAACACTCTGAGTAACCAAGAACCTAAGGCTATATAGTCCATGGGCCTAGGATAAAACCAAATACTGCTGTTCATTTTCTTCTTTCTTTTTTTTTCATTCATGAATTTTTTTGTTTATTACATTGTATTCATTTTGTATCCCAGCTGTAGCCCCCTCCATCATTCTTTCCCAATTCTGCTCTCCCTCCCTCATTCTCTCCCAATTTTGTTCTCTCTCCCTCTTCTCATCCCATGCTCCTACCCCAGTCCACTTATAGGGGAGGTCCTCCTCCCCTTCCATCTGACCCTAGCCTATCAGGTCTCATCAGGACTGGATGCATTGTCTTCCTCTGTGGCCTGGTAAGGCTGCCTGCCCCATCAGGGGGAAGTGATCCAAGAGCCAGCCACTGAGTTATGTCAGAGATAGTCCCTGTTCCCATTACTAGGCAACCCACTTGCAGACTGAGATGTCATGTGCTACATCTGTGCAAAGGGTCTATGTTATCCCTATGAAAGGCCCTTTGTTGGAGTATCAATCTCAGAAAAGACCCCTGGGCCCAGAGTTTTGGGTACTGTTGCTCTCCTTATGGAGCTCCAGTACCCTCCTGGTCTATCTCCCCATTCTTTTGTAAGATTCCCTGCACTCTGTCCAAAGTTTGGCTATGAGTCTCAGCATCTGCTTTAATACTCTTCTGGGTAGAGTCTTTCAGAGGCCCTTTGTGGTAGGCTCTTGTCTTGGCCCTTGTTTTCTCCCTCTTCTGATATCTATCCCGTTTGCTTTTCTGAATGAAGATTGAGCATCTTACTCAGGGTCCTCCTTGTTTAGTTTCTTTAGATTTACAGATCTTGGTCATAGGTCCCTACCTCCTCTCCTTGCAGTTCCACCATTCTGCTCACATGCCCCCTCCCCTAGTCCTACTGTTCTTTAAGAGAGAAAAGTTTAAATTTTACAAACTCCAATTTATTGATGTTTTTCCTCATTGCATTTTATGTTGTTTTTCTTTTAAAAATTAATAGTTTTATACATAGAAATTTAAAAATAATATGTTGGTAAGACTACCCTTCCTTCATATCATTTGAGATATTTTAGGGGTTATTCTTGAATTCTATTCTTTTCCACTCAAGCCTGGGAACATTTATTGACTGTTGGTTCCCAGGCATGCTTCTAAGTAATGTGAGTTTTCCAAATTTGCTCTTCTTTTAAAAATAAATGTTTCAATATGTTTTCATTCCTTATAATTCATTCAAATTTGATATAAGTTTATCTAGTTCAACAAATCAATATCCTGGGGGATATTGATTGACAGTGGCATTAATCAATTGATGTCTTTACTGGATTGAGCCAAAGGAGATCAAGGGGATACAAATCGGAAAGGAAGAGGTCAAAGTGTCACTATTTGCAGATGATATGATAGTATACATGAGTGACCCCAAAAATTCAACCAGAGAGCTCCTTCAGCTGATAAACACCTTCAGCAAAGTGGCAGGATACAAAATCAACTCAAAAAAATCAGAAGCCCTCCTGTATACCAAAGACAAAAAGG
>REGO01000725.1:415181-552438 GCA_010120015.1 Rhombomys opimus | reverse complement strand
CCTATCAGTGGACTTGGAAAGGGGCACAGTAGTGATGAGGGAGGGAGGGAGAGACTGGGAGGGAATGAGGGTTCGGGGCATGGCTGGGATACAGAATTAATAAAATGTAACTGAGAAAAATAAAAATTTAAAAAAAAAAGTCCATTGTTTTTCCAGATCGTTTCTTTGATTTCTTCAGTTTTTCATAGATAGGTGACAACTAGCTTTATTCTGAAATTTTTGGAGATAATGATGTGTATACTTTCTCATTTTATCTCCATTTCTACATAGAGTGTACATAAAAACACAAGTTTTTTAATGGTAATGTTTTATCTAGAGATTATATTAAATCTTCTCCATCATAGGAGCTCTGATTGAGTTCTTGTTTGTTTTTATGTGAATA
Source organism: Rhombomys opimus (assembly GCA_010120015.1). Lineage (NCBI taxonomy): Eukaryota > Metazoa > Chordata > Mammalia > Rodentia > Muridae > Rhombomys > Rhombomys opimus. The sequence goes on along the minus strand of REGO01000725.1, from coordinate 552,056 downwards.
ATTATATCACATGGAGTACAGTGCTCATCTCTGTCAATTATGTGTTTTCAGCTGGTTTTAATTCCGACTGGAGATGATGGTGGGCTGGGGGGAGAAAGCAAGAAAGCAAGAAAGATTTCCAATTCAGCAAGTACAATAACAAATAAGCTTCCCCAATCTACACTTGTCACTTGTTTTGACCTTTGACCTTTAGAGAAGTTCTTTTTGCTGCTTTTTTTGCTGTGTGTTTCATGAAGAGCAAGCATGAAGCCTTTACTCCAGCTCACCCAGAACTTTAGCAGGTCGCTTTTTTTTTTAATGTATTTCTACTCTAATCTCAAATCTTTCTTTTTTACTGTTACTGATAAGGAGAGTCTTAAAAGTGCTCCATTTGTAGTCTGTTGGCATGGGGCTGAAGTTACAAGAATCGTTACCCTGTGGATGGTGATCTTGGGCCCCTGCTTTAGACTTCAGTTATTCCTAGGTGCATCAGCATGACTTAGGTTTGTTTTAACTTGTGTTTATAGTTTGACATAAAATATTCTTCAGTTTCTAACCTAAGGGGAATTTCTAACATTAACACAAATGGATTATGATATCATTAACTCAGCAGAGTAAGTCTTAGCATTTTCTCCTTTCCTCATGTTCCTGGGACTCTGGCACAAGGAAAAGGAAGCTGGCATACAGTTTACCCTATCAGCAGCTTCTCACTGTTACCTACTGCATGGGATTGTACAGAGACCTAACAGAGAACAAATGCACAGATGTCTTGGTGTGACCACATAGTAGAGCCATCACTGTTCTCAGCTCCACATAGCACAATCTGACATAATCGAATTGATTCCTAACTTCTCACTTTACTTTCCAGGCCAACACTAAAAAATTGAAATAACCTAATTGTTTGCTCAAGTCTAGTAATTGCTGATCGATATAATTAGGAAAAACAAGCTATGCACATGAATGCTAAATGAGTTAACAATTCCTGTTGGTTTAGCTTGAGAGCACATGCCTTGTCCAAAATCATTCAGGACAGAACATGGTAAAACATGCCTTTAATGTCACTCAGGCCACTGAGTTAAGGGGAATATGAGTTTATGCCAGACAACTAATGAGAGCCTGTTTTCAAAATACATAAGAGATAAAAAGTTATTTAGATTAATTTCTATATTTCTTGGGTGATTTTTTTATTCGGTGTGCATAACATTATTTTTATTTGTTTCTATATTTCATTTTGGTTCCATTTTTTTCCTATGGCTTTGCTTTTAATGTTATTTAGTGTTTGTTCATTGTTGTATAATCTATGAAGTAGGGGCCTGGCTCCTGTGTCAGACTCTATAAAAAAGGTATGTGCAAAGGAACACGATTAATGCCTATTAGCTATGTTCACAAGACTCCAGCAGTAAACTGACACACTGATTTCAAGATAATTGTTTGTATTTTTGTCAATTTTTGCCTGGGATACCATTCCACTCAAGTTTCTAGGCACATTCTGGAAGATTAAACATGTCAGCACAGTATTACATTAGAAAAATGTGATGAATTTTATTCAAATATTTTTATGCATAGACTGCAGTTTTACCATGTAAAATGTAATCAATATTTCATTTTTAGTCACTCAAATTTGCTAATTTTTGTTTTATGTGAATTTGTATTAAATTCAAGAATAGTTAATCAACAAAATTTAAAAAGGATTCTGTGTTTATATTTTCCCCTTGAACTTTCACAGCATTATCATTTAATATTACATTTATCTATCAAGCTACTTAGAATATGAGTTCTCCACTTTGGCATAACTAACATTGTCAGGAAATTTTTCTCTCATATGGCCTGACATGCAACTATAGGATTTTGTTATAATTTTTGCCTTTCCTGCACACTAAATAATAGCTCTTCCTCTTTATCATATTCTAAACATCCATAACATCACTGATATTCAGTGAGTGAAGAAAGCATCATTTCAACCAGATAGAGACTCTGAGTTATGCTAATGTGTCTTAGGGCCAATATTAAGGTTGTTTTCAAAGTTATATCTAGTTGATTCCATTAGCATTTTTAAGTCCATATTTATTCTACAGGTTGACATGACAATTTATTATGTATCAGTTTTTTACAATTGCCCTTCAGTCTGTTTCTGATTTTTTTTCCATTTTTTATTGGCACATAGTAATTGTGCTTTTATTTGATATAAATGATATACTCTGTAATGATGAAATCAGAATAATGTGGAATTCCATGTTTTGAAACATTTACTATTTATCTCCACTCTTCTCATTGAGAAAATCTTTATATAAATATTACTATAACTTATTATAGTAATGTTTATGTTACTATATTATGTTACAGTCATTCAACTGTGCTGAGCAACTTTGGAAGTGATTACCTCTGGAAAACTGTATGTTGGTAACCTGTCTTTATTCCTATGTCCCCATTCTCTTTTCTGTCTCTAATAACCACCATTCTACTCCTTCCATAGAATCAATTAGTCTGCTTTTTTAGGAAAAGACCATGGAGATCATATCAAGTATTTTAATGGTGTACTCGTGTCTTAAATTAAGTCCAGAATGTTTAAGAAACTTGTTATTTTATCCTAACAATAAAAATATCTAGTTTATTAGAGTGAACTTATCCCCCACGGCTTCAACATCATAGCTACACTGTGTTCATGAGTACACATAAGTTGCTCAAAGTTGAAAATATTTCAGTGAGGCATGGAAGCTAACACTCTGCAGAAGTTTCCCCTATGGCAAAGTTTCTGTGCAGCCTGAATGGAATGAGCAGGTATCCAAGAACCGAGAAGTCTTTAGGATAATCTGTCCTCTGTAGACACTGCTCTTTTCAGAAAATGTTGTCTACCTCTTGAAACATTTTTGCTAGCATGGTTGGCATTTTTAAATGTTAACTATCTCTTTCTAATAAACATTCATGGATTAGCAAAGGCTTACATTTGTCTATAAGAATCTCTAAGCTTCCTGCTTCTGGTTATTACAAATAAAGCTGCTTCAAACATGGTTGAGCAAATGTCCTTGTTGTGTACTTGAGCATCCTTTGGATATATGCCTAGGAGTGGTATAGTGGATCTTGAGGTAGCACTATTCCTAATTGTGTGAGAAAGTGGCAAATTGATTTCCAGAGTGGTGATACAAGTTTACATTCCCACTGGCAATGGAGTAAGGCTCCTCTTTCTCCACATCCTCTCTATCATGTGTTGTCAATTGAGTTTTTGATGTTAGCCATTCTGATGGGTATAAGGTGAGATCTCAGGGTTTGATTTGCACTTCACTGATAGCTAAAGATGTTGAGCATTTCTTTAAGTGTTTATCTGACATTAGATATTCCTCTATTGAGAATTTTCTGTATAGCTCTGTACCCCATTTCTAAGTTGGATTACTTGATTTGTTGCTGTTTAATGTCTTAAGTTCTATATATTCTGGATATTACCTCTCTGTCAGATATAGGTTTGGTGATAATCGTTTCCTAATCTGTAGGCTATTGTTTTGTTGTTTTTTTTTTTCTGATGACAGTGTCCTTTGCTTACAGAAGCTTTTCAGTTTCATAAGGACCCAGATGTCCCTCAGTTGAGGAATGGATACAGAAGTTGTGGTGCTTTTACACAGTGGAATACTACTCAGCAACTAAAACAAGGAGATGATGAAATTTGCAGGCAAATGGTGGGATCTAGAAAAGATCATCCTGAGTGAGATATCCCAGAAGCAGAAAGACACACATGGTATATACTCACTTTTGAGTGGATATTAGACATATTACATGGGATAATCATACTAAAATATGTACACCTAAAGAAACTATTCAAGAAGGAGGACTCTGGCTAAGATGTTCAATCTTTATTCAGAAACACAAATGGGACAGACATCGTAAGGGGGAGAAAATAGGGAACAAGTCAGGAGCCTATCACAGAAGGCCTCTGAAAGACTCTGCCCAGCAGGGTATCAAAACATATGCTGAGATTCATAGCCAAACTTTGGGCAGAGTGCAGGGAATCTTATGAAAGAAGGGAGAGATAGACCTGGAAAGGACAGGAGTTCCATAAGGAGAGCTACAGAATGAAAAAATCTGGGCACAGGGTTCTTTTGTGAAACTGATACTCCAACTAAGGACCATGCATGGAGAAAACTTAGAACCCCTGCACAGATGTAGCCCATGGCAGTTCAGTGTCCAAGAGGGTTCCCTAGTAATGGGAACAGGGACTGTCTGTGACACTAACTCAGGGGCTGACTCTTTGATCACCTCTCCCTGAGGAGGAGGGGCAGCCTTTCCAGGCCAAAGAGGAAGACAATAAAACCAGTCTTGCTGGGACCTGTTAGACTAGAGTCAGATGGAATGGGAGGAGGAACCTCCCTATCATTGGACTGGGGGAGGGGCATAGGAGAAGAAGAGGGATTGGAAGGGAATGGGGGAGGGGGCTACAGCTGAGATTCAAAGCAAATAAACTGTAATTAATAAAAATAAAATAAATTAAAAAAAAACAAAAACAGATTCTCTAAGCTTCATTTTAGCTACTGAGACTTGGTTATGAAAAGAAATAGACAATTACAAGTTAGTTACCATCTCTAATGCTTCATACCTAACCCTGAATAACTTTTTGTCCCAGGGTCAATGAGTCTAGACTTTTCTCCTTTACTTGTGTGTCTTTTTTTGTTACTTAATGATTTCATAGAGTTATAACTTTGATAACTGGTTTGAAAAACAAATGTCTGAATGAGTTTGCAATTTCAAAGCATTTATCTTTCCTAATGTTTAAGCAGGTGAATGTAGCTGTTCTTGCAATAAAAGCATTGCTTCTCACTTGTGATGGCGCCTTTAACTCCACAGCCAGCTCTGCTATTTGGAAGAAGAAAAAAAAAAAAAAAAGCAATCATTCTGCAAGTTTTGACCTTTATTACTTTGACCATTAGCAATAAATAAAATAAATGTCCCAGAAATCACACCACTAATGCCTTTATTATTTGATAAATGAGATTTCTAAGGCCTTTGCATTTTCAATTTGTGGCAATTTTCAGGTAAGTTTATGAGACTGTCTTATGTTCTTCAAACCCTCAGTATCTGCCTATGCTTCCTTCAAATGCACAGTACTCAACCATGCTTCCTTCAAACTCTCATGCAGTTTTACTCTTGGATTGGTTTGCAACCTTTCCTGTATTACCACACAATTATAAATACTTTGTTTTTTCTGAATTTTTATTCCTACATTGTCACGTGTGACTAACATACATATACATCTCATGTAAGTTACAACAATGTTACTGAGATTTTTGTCTTTGTGCTGGAACTTGTATAATAATAATAATGAATATTTGGTTCATTTTCAAAGTACGTTAAATTGAAAACAAGACATTAAACAAGTTGACTTTGTTGAATTATTAATTAACTTGCAGAGCATATATGAAGATCTAGCATTTAGTTCAAGAAAGCCACTTCATCAAATGCTGATTCTATGTTTCCCAAATCCAGAATTTAAACAGTAGATGTGGCAGAAGAAAAAAGAAGAAGAAGAAATGAGTGAAGGGTTTGAGGGGTTTGAAAAGGTGAGGAAAATAAAGGAAAAGACACAAGAATGAGAAATTGAATTTAATTCACAATTTCTACATGTATATGTTTTGATCTTAACTATTGGTGAGATCTATAAGTGTAAAAAGAATATACCAAGATATTAAATTTATTAATTTTTTTTTTTATATTTTTGAGAGTTTTTCATTATTTGAATGAAAATGGTCCCCTTCTGGCTGATACTGAATTACTATTCAGTATCTTAGGATGCGTGGCCTTGTTGGAGTAGGTGTGGACTTGCCGAAGGAAGTATGTTATTGAATGTAGGCTTTGAGTGTTCATATGTATGTTCAAGCCACGTCATTGTCTTTCTTCCTGCTGCCTGGTGGTTCAGAAATAGAGCTCTCGGCTACCTCTCCAACACCATGTCTTCCTGCATGCTGCCATACTTTTCACTATGATGATAATGAACTAAACCTTTGAACTCTAAGCCAGCTTCAATTGAATGTTTTTCTTTATAAGAGTTGTCATGGTCATGGTGACTATTCGTGGCAATAGAACTTTGTCTACGAGAAGTTGGTAACAGTAACTGGGGTATTGCTGTGATAGTCTTGACAATGCTTTTGTTTGCAGGAGTGTGGACTTTGGGTTAGAAATGCAGTTGAAACTTCACATGGGACTTAATGGGCCAATAGTAGTAAAATCATGGAAAACATTGGTGCTGAGGGTAAATTGAACTGTGTGGGTCTGCTTCAAGAGGCTTCAGGGAAGAAGGATATTTGATATATGGGCCTATAGACCATTCTTGTAATATTTTATCAAAGAATGTGGCTGCCTCCTGCCTTTAACCAAAAGAAAAAAAAAGAAAAAAAATCTGCCTGTGGCTAAATTGATGAGTTATAAATTAACAGCTTTGGCAGAGGAGATTTCAAAAAAACCTTAGTATGGACTGTGTTGTGTGGTTATTAGTGGCCAGTATTATACATATCTATAATGACAAACAGCAACCTGAGCAAGAAAAAACATATAAAATATATATTTTGAGAAGAAAAGGGATACCAATAAGTGTAAACCGATTAAGGTAAAGATTGATGCTAATTGATATACAAAAGTGATGACCTCAGAGCAAAACCACACCCAGCTAAGCTTCTAACTTGAAAAAAGAATTAGAGAAAAGTGATAATGAATTAAAGAAGCTTAAGACCAGAGGCAGCAGTACATGCCTTTAGTGTCAGCACTCAAGAGACAGAGGCAAGCAGATCTATGAGATCAAGGCCAGACTGGTCTACAAAGAAAGTCTCAGGGCAGCCATGCTTAAGGAAGAAAGGAAACCATCTAAAACTAAAAGTGGGTAAAAATGCATTTGAGCGATGGGATCATGTTCCTGCCCCACCAAGTAGCAGAACTTGCCTGTTTCGGTCACAGGGTTCTGGATTTAGAGAAAAAGAGGCAAGAAAGGGGTAATGAAATCTTGCTCTGCAACAACAACAACAACACAAAAAAAAAAAAAAAAAAAAAAAGGAGCAGCTTTCTGAGGCCAGTCATATGTTAGAGATGTCCCTGCATGAAAACCTAGAGTGGCTATTAACTGAAGCTGTGAAGAAGAAGCTTGGATGGTCTTAAAGACCCCAAGATGCTGGTCATGCCAGGTCTGTGGAATATTTGGCCAGGGAAGCTGCTAACAGAGTATGAAATCAGCCCAAGGAAAAGAAGTGTACTGAGGTCAATGAAACTGAAAGGAGTTAAGAGAGCTGCAGAGCACTTTGACATCAGACTTGGAGATACAGAGTTTGGTGTTTGCACAGCTAGTTTTTTGGTCTTTTTTTAATTTATTTTATTTATTTCCTCACTAGGCTTCCTTTCCTCCCTTTTGGAATGGTAATGTATATATTTTGCCATTTTATTTTTTTTGGAAGTATCTGATATGCTCTTTTATTTTCATTTTACAGAGGTTAGAGTTAAGAGATTACCATGAGTCTTAGAAAAGGCTTTAAACTTTGGAAGTCTGTTTATTTATTTTATGACAAGTTTGGGTCTGTTTAGTACTTGGATAGAAGAATTTTGGACTTTTAAACAAAGTTAAGAGCGTGATTGTGGTTAAGGAGTTTTGAAGTTGTACTAAATGCATTTTGCATTATGATATTGCCACAATTGGGAGTCAGTGGGCAGAAAGCGATGGTTTGAGGGAAAACAACCCTCTATATGCTCATATGGAGTGGCACTCAGGAGGCGTGGCCTTGGTGTAGGTGTGGCTTTGTTGGAAGAAGTATGTTACAGGGAATAGGCTTTGAGTTGTCAGATGCTCAAGCCAGGTCCAATGTCACTTTCCTGCTGGCTGCTGATTCAGATGTAGAATACTCAGCTATAGCTTCAGCACCATGTCTGCCTACATGCCACTATGCTTCCCTCTGTGACAATAATGGAGTAAACCTTTGAACTGTAAGCTAGCCCCACTTAAATGTGGATGTGTGGCTTTCCACTAGAGAGTGGTTGACTTGACAGGGCTATGCTCTATGAAAAATCTCCTTCTCCCAGAAGCTAACAGTAGTCAATAGTTCCATGTCTAGTGGTGGGATTGTGTGCCCAATTCCTCTCTCCATGCTGGGATTTGGTCAGATGTGGATAGCAAAGACTTTTTTTTTTTTGTCTCAACTGCTCTGAGTTCATATGTGCAGCTTCCTGCTGGTTTCAGAAGGTCCCATTTCTTTGTAGTCATCCAATTCCTCAGCACTCATAGTCTTTCATATTCTTTTTCTGTGCTGATCCCTGAGCTGTGGGAGCATGTGAAGTATATATGTTCTCATTCTGTAGTCTCTTAACTCCTGTATCTTGGCCAGTTGTGGTTTACTGTTTTAATCATCTATTCAAAATGAAGCTTCTAGATGAGGGCAGAGGGATGCATTTCACTTAAGGATATAATGAAACGTTATTAGAAGTTGATTTAATCTATGTTCGTTTAGCCCATAATAATAGTAGGTTTTCTCCTAGGGTTTATGTTCTATATAGCCAGAGGTTCTCAGCTTGATCATGGTGTCAGATATGGATTTCATCTTGTGTACTGAAGCTTAAATTCAGTAAAATATGGCTTATTTTTTTCTATAATGTTTGTGACACTAGTTAGCCAGTGGCCTTTTCTTGCAAGAGTAGGCATTATTATAGTTTGAAGGGTTCATATTTGTATATGACTGCTGATTACTTTTCTCCCCTGGTAGCATGCATAGCACCTTCTAGCACTGTCAATGTTATTGAGTCCAGACAAAAATTCCAGGTCCATACCAGCTTGATTTCCCAATGTTCTGACTCCAGTATTAGTCTTTGGCAGTAGACTAATTGTAGAGGTAACCAAGAGCAATGACAATAGCTTGCAGTGTTTGGGGGTCACAGGAGAACACCTCCCAAAAAGTAATTATCACTGCCATTGGGATATTTATTGGTTTTCTGTAGAAGTATCATATCCCTGTTATAGAGTATCTCCATTTAAACTCCTTTTGTGTGTGTGTGTGTGTGTGTGTGTGTGTGTGTGTGTGTCTGCATTGTCATCTTCTGTGGCCTGGTAAGGCTGCTCCCCCCTCAGGGGGAGGTGATCAAAGAGCAGGCCAATCAGATTATGTCAGAGGCAGTCCCTCTTCCCATTACTATGTAACCCTCTAACGGCTGAGCTATTTCCCAGCCTAATCATGGGCTTTGCACAGGACTAATAGCATAATCTGGGATATACACAGGTGGATGTCAGGTTAGTGCAATTAACCCAAGCATGAGGGATCCAGGGTACTACTTTCAGTTTCACTGTACAGTCCTTACGCAGAAATACAAACAGAAAAAGCAGAATCCAGAAGAAGAACTTTGTTGGCATCCCTAGCCTGCAGCAAGGATATTCTTGCAACTGTTACTTTGAGGACTTGCCCAACTGAACAATTTCCATTACCTAGCCTCATCATTTAGAGACACTGAAATGGCTCAGTTGGTATTTGGTATAGGGGTTTCCTGTACAATCCTGGTATGCTAGTCTGAGTTAGAGTGGATCCCATATTAATGTGACTATTTGAAAGTTCAGTCACTGGGTAATATAACCCTTAAAAAGATTAGAAAGATGAGGATGTCTGAGTTGTGCCCTTGTTTGAGGAAGTATGTCACTGGGTATGCACTTTGAGCTGTCCAAATCCCAAAACAGACTCTCTTTCTCTGTCTGTCTCTGTCTCTGTCTCTCTCTCTCTTACTGTGGATCAGGATGTACCTATCAGCTACTGTTCTAGCAACATGCAGGCCCCCATGCTCCCCTCAATAACCCTAATAGACTAAACCTCTGAAACTGTAGCAAGCCCTAATTAAATGCTTTCAGAGTTGCCATAGTCATAATGTCTCCTTGCAGAAAAAAAAATACGGAGAATGTACCTTAATGTTTGTTGGCAACAACCACATTTTGATAAATTTCCTTCATTGAAATTTTCTCATTTCCTGCTAAAAAGTAGGTGGAACTACAAAATTTTCTCTTGTCAAGAAGGGAGGAACTTGTAGAGAATTAAGATACAGAAGAATGCTGGCAGGAGATGGTTGTTGAATTTGGGTTACAGATGCTTACACACTGTCCCTCCTGCAGAATCCTCTACTTCTGAAGATTCTGTTCTGCTCTTTACAGGACCAGCACAGTGATGCCTATTTGAGGGTCATTAACAAAATGAATTTTTTCTATATACTTTTCTCATTTTAAAATTTCATTTCTTTTAGCTTCTGACTTGTGTGGTATTTTAGAGCTCATCCACATGTGTCTGTATAAGACAATATAAACAAGATGTTGAAACTCCGTGTGTTCAAGGAGTCCTTAATGCAAACACATAGCTGGAGCCTGACCTGCAGGAATCTTAGTTCTACAACTTTGTTTTCTTGGTTGCTGTATTCACCTTTGTGTTAGTGTCACCTAATTCTCCCCTTATGGCCCTTGTTTCTTTCCTAGAACAAGCATAGTGCCTGGGTATGCAGGAGTGAAAAATAAGTAAACATACTTCTGATGACCTCGTGGCACTTTGTGCAATTCTGCAACAATTTTTACAAGACAGTTGATGTTTCTTAATCCCATTCTCTTACCTGAAGGATGATTGGTATTAGTGTGCACTTCCCCCAGCTCCTCACAGCTGAGCTTCTCAATGCCACTGTCATACAGACCCGAACTGTCCGAAGCAGTTTGGCACCGGCAACCATTGCACAATTGTATTCTTTATTGTATCTTGCAGACTAGAGAAAGCACATACTTTCAGACCCCTACTGAAAATCCAGGAGAACAACACAGCTTTTTAAGGTTACTCACAGGGTGCATGGGGGCCTTTCTATTAAGTCTTAAGATTGTGCAAAAGACTGTGGATGCCAAAAGGTAATGGAGATAATAAAGGCAAAAGCAGCAGCAGCCAAACCAAGAAGGCATGATGAATATTCAGACAAAGCTAGAGAAAGGGATTTGGACTTTCTCTGGCATACATTGAGTCCCACTGCCTTTGATGCCCCAACATCAAAACAAGGTATTCCTACATCCTCAGATATCAAGGTGGATTGTTTGTTCATCCAGTTATAAATTAACATTGTTCTACGCTGTGCTTATCAGTGCCACCTAGGATTGAGTTTCATCTTTGGCCTTGGTGTGTTCACAGATAAAAAAATTAAAAATAAAAATAAAAAACTGTGATTTTCCTTCCAAGTACTCATAACACAGTTTTATTTATTTTTTAATTCTTTATTAATTACACTTTATTCACTTTGTATCCCCCCTGTGGTCCTTCCCTCCTCCCCCTTCTGCATGCATGCCCCTCCCCAAGTCCACTGATAGGAGAGGTCTTCTTTTCCTTCCTTCTGATCCTAGTCTATTTGGTCTCATCAGGAGTGGCTGCATTATCTTCTTCTGTGGCCTGGTAAAGCTCCTCCTCCTAGGAGGAGGTAATTAAAGAGCAGGCCAATCAGTTCATGTCAGAGACAGTCCATGTTCCCGTCACAATGGAACCCACATGGACACTGAACTGCCATGGGTTACATCTGTGCAGGGATACGAGTTTATCTCCATGCATGGTCCTTGGTTGGAGTATCAGTCTCAGGAAAGACCCCTGTGCTCAGATTTTTTGGTTCTGTTGCTCTCCTTGTGGAGTTCCTGTCTGCTTCAGATCTTACTGTTGCCCACTTCTTTCATAAGATTTCCTGCATTCTGCCCAAAGTTTGGACATAAGTCTCAGTATCTGCTTTGATAGTCATCAAGCTGTGCTATCTGATCTATCACATAAATGCTTATACCAAATATGTGAGAATAGAATGTATCTTTGGAAAACAAAAATAAGAACTTTTTAAATATATTTTTGTTTTATTATGAGTTACATTTTATTAACTCTGTATACCAGCTAGATCTTACTCCCTCATTGCCTCCCAATCCCACCCTACCTCCCTCATCTCCTCCCTGCCCCTTTCCAAGTCCACTACTAGGGAGGACCTCCTCCACTTTCTTCTGATCCTGTTTTATCAAGTATTTTCAGGACTGGCTGCAAAGTCCTCCTCTGTGGCCTACCAGGGCTCCTCCTCCCTTGGGGGGTGGGGAGGTCAAAGAGCCTACCATTGAGTTCATGTCAGAAATAGTCCCTGTTCCCCTTTCTAGGGTAACCCACTTGGTTACTGAGCCAACACGGGCTACATCCAAGCAGAGGTTATAGGTTATATCCATACATGGTCCTTGGTTGTAGAAACAGTCTTAGTGAAGAATCCTGTGCCCTGATATATTTGGTCCTTGTGGAGCTCCTATCCTTTCCACATCATACTAACTCCTCCCTCTTTCATATTATTCCATGCACCTTGCCGAAGGTTTAGTTATGAGTCTTAGTATCTGCTTTGAAACACTGCTAGGTAGAGTCTTTCAGAGTCCCTCTGTGGTACACTCCAGTCCTGTTACTTGTTTTCTCCTGTGTCCAATGAACATCCCATTTGTCTTTCTAAGTGAAGATTGATCATCTTACCCTGGGTCTTCTTTCTTGTTAATCTTCTTTAGGTGTATAAATTTCATTATATTTATCATGTCTTATAGGTCTATATAAGTGAATATATACCATGTGTGTCTTTCTCCTTCTGGCATACCTCACTCAGAATGATCTTTTCTAGATCCTACCATCTGCCTGAAAATTTCAATGATTTCCTCACTTTTGATTGCTGAGTAGTATTCCATTGTATAAAAGCACCACAATTTCTGTATCCATTCCTCCGTTGATGGACATCTGGGTTGTTTGTAGGTCCTGGCTATTACAAATAGAGCTGCTATAAACATGGTTGAGCAACTATCCTTGTTGTTTACTTCAGAAACTTTTGGATATATGCCTATGAGTGGTATACCTTGGGGTGACTCTAACCAAGCAAGAGAAAGACCTGTTTGAAAAAAACTTCAAGTCTCTGAAGAAAGAAATTAAAGAAAATATCAGAACATGGAAAGATCTCCCGTGCTCATGGATTGGCAGGATTAACATATTTAAAATGGCCATCCTGCCAAAATCAATTTACAGATTCAACACAATTCCCATCAAAATACCAACAAAATTCTTTACAGACCTTGAAAGAAAGATTCTCAGCTTCATATGGAGAAACAAACAAACAAACAAACAAAAAAAAAAACCCCAAAATCTCCAAAACTATCCTGTACAACAACAGATCATCTGGCGGTATCTCCATCCTCAATCTCGAGTTGTACTACAGGGCAACAGTAATAAAAAGTGCATGGATTGGCATAGAAACAGAAAGGAGGATCAATGGAACCAAATAGAAGACCCAGAAATAAACCCACACACCTATGAATACTTGATTTTGACAAAGAAGCCAAAACCATACAATGGAAAAAAGACAGCATCTTCAACAAATGGTGCTGGTCTAACTGGATGTCTACATGCAGAAAAATGAAAATAGATCCATACTGATCACCTTGCACAAAACTAAAGTCCAAGTGGACCAAAGACCTCAACATAAAACCAGATACTCTAAATCGGTTAGATGAGAAAGTGGGGAAGACCCTAGAACTCATTGGTACAGGGACAACTTCCTGAACAGAACACCAACAGCACAGGCTCTAAGAGCAACAATCAATAAATGGGACCTCATGAAACTGAAAAGCTTCTGTAAAGCAAAGGACACTGTCATCAAAACAAAACCACTACCTACAGACTGGGATCTTCACCAACCCTGTATCTGACAGAGGGCTGATATCCAGAATATATCATGAACTTAAAAAGCAATAAATCAAGCAATCCAATTAAAAAATGGGGTACAGAGCTGAACAGAGAATTCTCTGTAGAGGAATATAGAATGGCAGAGAAACACTTAAAGAGATGCTCAAAGTCCTTAGCCATCAGAGAGATGCAAATGAAAATGACCCTGAGATTTCACCTTACACCCATCAAAATGGCTAAAATTAAAAACTCTAACTACAACACATGCTGAAGAGGTTTGGAGAAAGGGGAATCCTCCTCCATTGCTGGTGGGAATGGAAACTGGTACAACCACTTTGGAAATCAATCTGGCGCTTTCTCAGACAATTAGGAATAGGGCTTCCTCAAGACCCAAAAACAAGAACTTTAAAAGAAACTAGGGCAGGTACCAATCAGTCAGTGACTGTTTGCTTGTTATATGCCTTGTTCTGTTCTCCTTTTGTGCCTTTATTTGTCCTAGGTCATTACAATTACAAACTATTCCTCTTCCCCCTTCCCCTCCTCCTCTACTCCCTCCTCCACCCCTTCCTCCCCTTCTTTTTCTAACCCTCTTTCACTCCTTCCCCTCTTCCCTTTCATCCTCTTCCCCTCCACCTCTCTCCTCTCCTTCCTCTTATCCTTCCGTTTCCCTTCTCCCCACTTCACCTCCTTCACCTCTTCTCTCTGTATCTCACCTCTTGTGCTTTTACTACTACTCTTCTCCATTGCTGTCTTCATTTTTCTTTTATTTTTCCTTATCCCCTTTCTTTATGTTCTTCTTGTTTTTCTCCTTCTATTATCTTTCTCCTCTCCCCAACTCTCTCTTTTGTGACATTTCTAGGGGGAGACATAAACAAAGATCTGTTCACTGAAGATGGAGCAGCAATTACACAACAAAAAAATTGGCACAATCCAAATCTAGTTTACTGAGTCACTTAATAGAAGAGTCATGGAGAAAGACTGAAACTGGCACTATATGGCAAGGTTGGAATCCCTGAGGAGAGGTCAGGAGGGAACATTGGTGACAGTGTGCCTCAGTTGTGGGAAACCTAGGATACTGGAGATGCTAGGACCATGGGATTAGCCCATGACTTCAACAGTCAATGACAGCTGTGGAATAGAGGCAGTCTGATCTTTCTACCCACAGTATTTGGCCCAGAATTGTTTCACTATTACCTTCCTTTTTTAATGACTACCCCACATGTGTCTTGACTTAAACTTGTATTCCAAGTTAAAGAAACAAAAAATAAATAAATAAATAAAAGAATTGAAACAAGCGTCAAAATATGAGAAAAAAAGTGCAATTTGTCTTTTGGGTATTAAAATTTTAGCTTGTTAAAATTTCATACATTTTCATTATTTATTTTTATTTATGGCTAAGTAATATTCATATATATGCACATATGTGTAATATATATATATATATATATATATATATATATATCATGTTTCCATCACATTATTATGCTCATGAACATCTAAGTTGATTCTACTCCTTAACAATTGTGAATAGAGTGGCAATGAACATGGCTATGTAAGAATCTTTATACTGGTTATAGAGTCCTTTGGAGGGTTGCCTAAGAGTTGTACAGTTTGGTTGTGTATTAGAGCACTTCTATTTTTTGAGGACTCTCCAGAATTACTTGCAAAGTGATTGTATTAATTTATCTCCTTCTCTGCATACATATCAGCACTTGCTGTCATTTTCAGTTCTGATGGAGGTCTGTTCTGACAGGAGTGAGATGAAATCATAGTTTCTTTAATATACTTTTAATTGAAATAGTATTACATCACTTTTCTCCTCCCCTTTTGCTCGTTCAATCCCCTTCCAATGACCCCATACACACATTCAAGTTGATGGGTTTTTTTTTTCGTTGACTAATATTGTTAAACATATACAAACATATAGATCCAACCTGCTGAGTCCATTTTTGTTGTTTTAAGTATATGGTTTTAGGGCTGACTACTCTATTTTGGTAACAAATAAGGAGTTATACATGGGAGAGGTTAGTTTTCCTCTTTCAGCAATTATGACTTGTCTGTAGCCCTTTGTCTAAGAGTAAGGCACATGAGATTTCCCTCTTTCACAAGAGCAGGTATGTTGATATTTCCATTGTTCTGATATTTTTGGTAAGTCTCTTTTGAAGCAGATTCCCTAGAATTCTTGCTATTCAACTCATCTTCCAAGGTGTTTCCTGAGTTGTAGATGCAGAAGTTATGATGGAAGTTTTTTTTTGGGGGGGAGGGGGCGGGGGAATCACAACAATCCGTTGACCTCTACATTGTGCTCAATTGTTATGCTATCTAGCATAGTGGCAATAGCAGAATCTTCATTTCCTTAATAGCCAAGGCTGTCTTAACATTTTAAGTGTTTCCTAGCCATTTTTATTTATTGTTTGGAGAATTGTATATACAGTTCCATGGACTATTTTTAATTTGGCTGCTTATTTTCTTAATGTAAGGTTTTCAGTTCTATGCATATTCTAGACACTGATACTTTGTCAGATGAATGGATGACAAATATATTTTTCCTGTTCTGTGGTTTGCATAGCCACTTGCTTCATAGTTTTTTTTTTCCTTTATGTAAGTGTGCTAGTTTCATGGCAGCCTATTTGTAAGTTGTTGGCCTTATTTCCTGTGCTAATGGAATCTTATTAAAAAATTATTTGTGTCCATAAGTTAAAGATTATTCCCTATTTTTTTCTCTAGCAGTTTCAGGGTATGGGGTTTTATGATAAGGTACTTCTGTCATTTGGAATTGAGTTTGGTATAGATAAAGAGGCAAGGATATTGTTTCATTCTTCCACATTCAGCTATAAAGGTCTCCCAGGACCACAATTTGTTGAAGATACTATTTTTTTCTTTGATATCTATTTTGGTATCTGAAATATAAGATAACTGCAGTTTCCTGGACTTTTATGGGTTCTCAATTCTATACTATTAATCTACATGTCTATCTTTGCTCTACTCTTATGCTGTTTTTTATTCCCTGAGCTTCCCACTAAAACCCACCAATCCTTGAACAAGAGAAATGACCAATCCCTGAAAAAGAAAGCCCACCAATCCCTGAAGTCCCCAAGCTCAGGACTTGAAATTCTACCAGTCCTCACTCTGGAAATCCCTGCCATAGAAAACTCCTCTCCTTAAGAATTTATATACATATACATATACATATACATATACATATACATATACATATACATATACATATACATATACATATACATATACATATACATATACATATACATATACATATATATATATATATATATATATATATATATATATATATATATATATACATAGCAGCTCAGTCTCCAAATGGGCTTTCTAATACATAGTAAGGTGAACAGGGGTTGTGTCTGACATAAACTCAGTGGCTGGCTGTCATTGATCACTTTCCCCTAAGGGAGGAGGGCAGCCTTACCAGGCCACAGAGGAAGACAATGCAGCCAGTCCTGATGAGATCTGATAGGCTTGGGTCAGATGGAATTGGAGGAGGACCTTCCCTATCAATTGACTGGAAAAGGAACATGGGAGGCAAAGAGGGAAGGAGGGCAGTATTGGGAGAGGAGGAGGGAGGGGGATACAGCTGGAATACAAAGTGAATAAATTGTAATAAATAAAAATAAAATAAAAAAGAAATCCTATGTAGAGGCTGTGTCTGTCCACTGCTCTGCTGCCTTCTCCCAGGAGCAGAGACAGGCACTCCTGGATTTTTCCCTCCTCTCTTGGATTCATGCCTCCAATAAATTCTTCTAAGAGATTTACTGCCTGCTGTGACTTTCTCATTGGAAGAATCAACACAGAAGAGAAAAAGAAAAAGCAAAGAAGGAACAGGACTCAGACTCCAAACCTTCTCAGGTCATCAGAGGTTGGGATAACCCTCCCTTTGGAACTGTAACATCTCTGTTGAGGATGCCTCTTCTCAAAACAGTTTAGTTCCTGGGATCCAGTGCCTCAAGATACCCTTGGGACACTGTCCTACTACAGAGCTGGGATGCCTTCCCAGGCCGCTGAGTTGTAAGCTTCCTCGACACCTTCCCACCCAATCAGGAATGCAGGCCAACAGCAACAACAGTATCTCCATTAAAACAAAACAAAACACCTGTTAATTATTTCTTCTATGTTTGTAAAGAATGACCATAGGATTTCGATGGGGATGCCATTTGAATGTATAGCTTGCTGTGGTAAGATGGCCACATTTACAGAATAATCCATGACCTTCTCTTCAGTTACAGGGTGTTATCTTAATTCCCCTATATTTGTGGAGAGCTGCATTCTGTGCTATTATGTAATTACTAAAAAGAAAGACCCACGGCCCACTGCAATGAGTGTACATTCTTGAGTACAGTTAGTTAGTTTCATGGCAGCCTACCCCTACCCCTCCTTCTTTGGTCTACAACCTCTGACTGTTCAAGTCTCTTCCTTTTGTCTTTTGTTTGAGTAGAGCGTTCTGTAGATATCTCCTAGGTCCATTTGAATTATGATTTCATTTAATTGTTGTTATCCTCTGTTCATTTTTTTTCCCAGATGATCTGTCTATTGGTGAAAGGGGGATGTTGAATTCACCCGCTATCTCTGTTTCCAGATTAATCTCAACTTGGGAGGCACAGAGATCTGTGTATTTATTGAGAAGCACTAAAAGATGAATAAATAGCAATAGGGTTGTTATATCATTTTCTTCTCTGGGACTTGTATTTAGTGTGGGAGGACCTACTCTTCCTCTAAAATTAGCTACTCTCCTGGATCATCCCCCTACCCCTCCTTCTTTGATCTACAACTTCTGCCTGTTCAAGTCTCTTCCTTTTGTCTTTTTTTTTTAAGTCTTTCTTGGGAATACTTTATTTGTAAGACATAAGTTCACAGCAGTCCATTGCTTTCTCTGACAGATTATTTTCTTCCTCTCTTTCATTATGATCACTGAGCTTTGGAAGGGACACTACAGGTATCTTACTATTTTTTCTCATCTATGACTGATTGTTGGACAACTGTGTCATAGGTATTTAGTCACAGGTATTTGATTAGACTCATAAATCTCCATAGTACACATCTCATTAATTGTAAAAAAGAAGAAAGAAATTTAACTACATGACCAACTGAGGTTGACAGCAATAGTTATCTAGTCAGAAGGCAATTAACAGGTATATCATGTACAAATAATGAACAGTAATACGTACTTCCAACTGAGGCTAATGACTTCACTAGCTATGGACATTTGCCTTTGATTACAGTACCAGATATAAATTCCCTTCTGGAGGGAGAGGGAACTCTTTTTTTTTTAATTTTTTTTAATTTTTTTTATTTTTATCAGTTACATTTTATTAATTCTGTATCCCAGCCGTGCCCCGAACCCTCATTCCCTCCCAGTCCCTCCCTCCCTCCCTCATCACCACTGTGCCCCTTTCCAAGTCCACTGATAGGGGGGGACCTCCCCCCCTTCATCTGATCCTGTTTTATCAGGTATCTTCATTGAGTTCCTGTTAGAAATAGTCCTTGTTCCCCTCACTTTGGGAAACCAATTGGTTACTGAGCTACCACAGGCTACATCTGAGCGGAGGTTCTAGGTTATATCCATACATGGTCCTTGGTTGAATGTCAGTTTCAGAAAAGACCCTGTGCCCAGATATATTTGGTCTTTGTGGAGCTCCTATCCTTTCCCCATCAGACTAACCAGAGGGAACTCTTATATATAGGATATATAAGGGAAGAATCTCTTTTCAAATTAACAATTTCCCTTCTGTGGATCAGGCCTTCAATCTAATTGGAAAGCTGATTGTTGGAACAATAGTTGTGCCATAATTGTACCAGCAGGTACATCTTGTCTGGAATTCTGATAGGGTCCACGGTCAAATATAATTGTTGATGGCAAACCTCCCAGACCACTCGGTGATGTTTTCTAGAACAACAAAAGCCAATTAGAAGATACTGAACACCCATGTAAGCCTTCATATTATGTCGCTTTTCTTGCACAAAAGTATAGAGCATCTTCAGCAATGGGGTCTTAACCTAATTCTGTCATGCAACCATTAGTAGTGACAAATGTTTTTATTATTCTGTGGGTCTCTGGAGCCTTCCTGTTTAATAGAAAAAGGGATGTGACCTGTGACTGACACTAATGTTTTTATATGACAATCCAATGGATTCTGAGAGTTCCCTTTCCTATTTATATACAATGCTCTTTCTTAAACCCCTTGAATTCTTTTTTTTTTAATTTTTATTTTTTTTCTTATTAGTTACATTTATTAACTCTGTATCCTAGCTGTATCCCACTCCCTCATTCCCTCCCAATCCCACCCTCCCTCCCGCATCTCCACCCTGCCCCTTTCGAAGTCCACTGATAGGGGAGGACCTCGTCCCCTTTCATATGACCCTGTTTTCTCAGGTATATTCAGGACTGGCTGCAAAGTTCTCCTCTGTGGCCTAACAGGACTGCTCCTCCCTTGGGTGGTGGGGAGGTCAAAGAGCCAGCCATTGAGTTCCTGTTAGAAATAGTCCTTGTTCCCCTTACTATGGGAAACCAATTAAACCCCTTGAATTCTATCTTCACTATTCTTTTACATAATTTCTTTTTTAAAATAAATGCATGAGACAATTAAAAGGTAGCATGATGTAATGAAACCTTTTTTTTTTTCATTTACCTAACATGAGGTAGGGTCTCTAAAAGCCTTCCCCTCTCCATGCCAAGCAAGTGTGAGATTTGTTTTTGAACACTAGATACTAAAATGAAGCTTAAAGTTTCATGAAGCATGAAAAGATACAATCACTTCTATCAATTGTTTTGTCAAAATACCAAAACTGAGTATGAGGGTACTGATGGGAGACTCTATCCCATTTAGCCATTTATAATTCATAAACATGTTTTTAGCCTGCTTACTGGGGGCACTGCTGCTGCTGTGCAGACACTGCATTTCTCACCACCCTTGGAGGGCTGGGCTATTGCTGTTATTCTTTGGTTCATCAAGGCTGCCTTAGAGCACACTTCTCATTTTGAGAGTTTCTGAGACAAAGCTATAGAGCTTGTGTATTTCACTGGTCACATATGGCTGCTAAAAGGTGGAATAATAATCTCCTCCTCTCGTATATTTTACACTATATACTTTGGAGGGATAATTGACCTTCCAGAGGATAAGATTAATCCTCTTGTGAACTATTGCTCTGGCTTCATAGGTTTTCAGTTCACTAGCAAATCATTTGGCTTCCTTTCAATTGTTTTACCTGGGGACTCTAGCTTGAGTTGCCTAGCTTGAGTTGCCAGAGTTGCCTACAAGTGATGTAGGCACATCACTTTATCTTTTCTCATCTTTCTCCATTCCTTATTGCTTTAGCATCTTGTGTGCCCAACATGCAAGGCAACCTATGCCATTTGGATCTTCTCAAGCCTCTCCTATTTCATGAGCCTCAGAAAATACACTAAAGCTTAATATCAGCCCAAGCTCCCTGCCATGTCAGCCTCTTTCTTCACTCTTTGGTAAACATAGCTTTAGTTTTGTCAGGCTGGCAACTGGGTATCAAACACTGCTTCTCTCATCATCAGCGCCCTTTGTAGTGCCTGTCTGCATTTTATTGTTCTCCAGCCTCATGCGATAGACAGATTCATGGGGATCTCAGCTGGTGATAACACAGTATCCCTCATACTAGTATGGCTCATACATACTAGTCCATGAAGAACTGATCTCTACCATATTGCTCTACATTATTCAGTTTTTGTCTTAAGAATTGATGAATAGTTATATCATTCAATATGTCTGTTTCCACATCACTCAGGCTGAAGCCATCTGCTCCTGGATCCCACAGCCTCTTGAGTCAGGTTGTAAGATGCTCTTTCAGTGCTTGCCTAGAATATCTTCTCTGTTCAATCAATTCTGGTACCCTCTCTGATTATCATAGTCTCTTGTATCAGATCACTATTAAAGTCCCATTTTTATGCTGAATTCCAAATTTCCCCTTCCTCTGTCATGAAAGTTGGGCCTAGAGAGAATCTTCTATTTTTTTCCCTTTTAATTACACAATCCTTCCCATGGAATCAAGGTTTTCATTCCCAATAGGAGTCAGTCAGTTCAGACAGATCTAATAAATTCTGCTTCCCTCCAAAATACCAGCCATAAAAACATGACAAGCCAGAACCTCTACCTCACCATCTTTTATTCAATTTCTCAACCTAATTAAAGGCTAATACGAGTACTGTTAGTCACATGCCGCATTTCCATCCTAATTCCCTCCTAAAGCAAGTTCTGCTGGGTAGGCATCTTAGCCTCACTTGTACGTCTTACGCTTAGCTGTAACCATGCAACCACAACCGCATCTTTGTTTGGTAATTTCAGAGACTTCAAAACATTTCCTATATTTATGGTTGTGGGCCTAGCCTTTAATGGCTGAGCCAAAGAGAATGAACATCAGAAGAAGGAGAAAAGAGGAAACAAGTCAGGAGCCTGACACAGAGGACTTCTGAAAAGCTCTGCCCTGCAGACTATCAATGCAGATGCTGAGACTTATGGGCAACCTTTGGGCAGAGTGCGGGGAATCTTAGGAAAGAAGTGGGAAACAGTAAGATCTGGAGAGGACAGCAACTCTACAAGGAGAGCAACAGAACCAAAAAAATCTGAGCACAGGGGTCTTTCCTGAGACTGATACTGCAACCAAGGACTATGCATGGAGATAACTTAAGATCCCTGCACAGATGTAGCCCATGGCAGTTCAGTATCCAAGTGGGTTCCATAGTAATAGGAACAGGGACTGTCTCTGACATGAACTGATTGGCCTGCTCTTTAATTACCTCCCCATGAGGGGGAAGCAGCATTACCAGGCCACAGAAGAAGACAATGCAGCCACTCCTGATGAGACCTAATTGACTAGGATCAGAAGGAAGGAAAAGAAGACCTCTCCTATCAGTGGACTTGGGGAGGGGCATGCATGCAGAGGGTGGAGGAAGGGAGGTATTAGGATGGGAGGAGGGAGGGAACCACAGGGGAGATATGAAGTGAATGAAGTGTAAATAATAAAGAATTAAAAAAGAATGTAAACCCCTCCACCACCGCAAAAAAGTAAAAAATTAAAAAAAAACAAAAAAATATTTTCTATTACTTCAGTGGTTATTATTGTGTCAATTTAGTCACAGAGTAGAAGCCATTTATGACAGAATGCTACCCTGGGATTTCTCTCACCTGCAGATCATTTAAATATAGCTCAAACTTGGTTACATAACCTGTCTCAGGGAGCATGCAACTACTCCTACACTAAGGAGGCCCACAGGAACTACAACACAGGTTTAGGCAACCATATCAAGATTGCTCCCCGACCCATGGAAATTCTACCCTTACACAGATCAACCTCAGTTATACAACTCAGCTGCAGGGGCCATGCCATCACTCATACCCAACTCACAGTGATCTTGTCAATTTCTGTTCAGATGTCATTTGTGTTTATGACTTTTCCTGAGGCGACAAGGGGAGAGAAGGTCTATTTACCTCAGGAACTGTATGTTCAAAGAAATATTTTTATCCCAGCCTGTATCAATGAACTCTTCCGGCAGGTACATAAGTATGAGGAAAGATTTCCTGAGTTATAATTCTTGCACCTACATAATACGAGCTTCACTCCTGGAGGGAAAATGTTTCAAATATAGATAAGGAGCTAGATAAACCCCAATTTCGCTCTCTTTTTCTCTCCCCAGTCCCTTAACATAATACCGGGATCCAATTAACCTTGTAAACAATGCAGCCTAATTACAGTAAAAATATCTAGGTTATTTTATTTCAATAAAAGGAAAGTAATATTCACTTCCTTTGTTACAGAATTTATAAAATGAGGCCCAGTGAGTTTAAGTGCTACATCTCAATTCCATAGAAACAGGACACTTTAAAGCCTTCCAAATTTGGAGAAATTACCCCCACCTTAGAAGCTGTTTTTATCATACTCACTTTTATTGGGCTTTCCAGAGAGGTAAGAAGTCTGGAGAGTTTCATGATTAACTATTGTTTCCGTAATCCTCAAACCTAAAAATAAGTAATAATTTCTCCTTATTTTATGTTTCTGGAAAACACAAATAGTTGATCAGACTATAAGGAAATGCTACTAAAACATTACAAATATAAATTATTCTTTCATAGCTATGTCTAAAGTTATGCTCAAAATAGAGGACTCAACTAATTAATCAGTTAACTTTTATTAGGTGGCTTGTGTATGTACTACTAAAAAAATAATAAGTAGCAAACTTGTAGCTTGCCTTTGTCCCTTTGACATTCACAAAATCTGGTGGTGGAGTTAATTGGAGGCAAGATTGTTCTTTTATGTATTGTTTGTGGAAACAATAAAAGGCCAAGGAATGGATTCACACCAAGAATCTGGAAGTGCTGTAGGTCATATGAGAGTGATATTTACCCAGAACTGCAGATGGTTTGAAATGAGAGGCTCTTAATTTATCACTGGAATCATGATGAAGAGAAGACAACTGAAGTTATTTTTGTGTTAAAGCACTTGCACGCGTCAGTAAGTGAAGAATTTGAACTTTAGAGCATATTGATTTTAAAATGTACAATGCTCCATACATCAGTGAATTAGACAATGAACTCAGTCTTTGTTCATGGCAAACATGCTTACTTGGAAGACTGTTATGTGAACAGAGTTGAGAATCACTTTCAAGTTAAACAGAAATAAAGGTTTCATCTTCCTAAACTTTGATCAAAGAACCTCTGAAGTGAACGATGCTTTTAAATGTGAGATTGCATTTGAAGCAGGATTCGCCTCAGCACATTAGCCACTGAAGGCTTCTGATTCTGCTATTTACAGTGTCTGCACAGAACTGGTTTGTACTGTGGCAAGGAGAAAATTTTTCTATGAGAATGTGACCACAGACCTCCCTCCCAGCTGACAGCATCTGCTTTGAATGTTTATCTGCTAATTATCACATCTACTGTCTTCATTGAGTGAGAATCCTTAAAGATATCATTTACCCTAAACACTGGCTGTCAGACCAGTATAACTTGCATCTAGCATGTCCACTTACCTTGCATGATTAAAGAAACAATGCATATACACAAGCAAATATACGACTCTTTATTTGTTGTAGTATATTTTAACTATCCTTGTTGTGATTACAGAAACTAATAGCACCAATTTAAAAAGAAAAAGGTATTTTTTCCCACTTAGATATATTATTTCTTCAATGTTTGAGAGGCTGACTATTTTCACATATACCTATTTGAGAAAAAACAGCTATTGACCTCACATGAATACAGGATAACAAAACATTCAATGACTACAACTAGACATTTGAAAAACTGTGTCAATGTAATTTTAAAAATGGGTAAAATATGACAGGAATAACTTAGCGATTTTCTGTTGATTTCAACTGTTTACTATCTATATCTGATAGAACTAAGTAAATATTAGCAAGCAATTTTTTTTGTAAAGCAATAGCTGAAGCCGATTTACAAAATTACTGATGATTTAAAACCATTCTCCCTAGAGTTGTCTCTGTAAGAGGTAAAGTGCCACAAGGCATCTTTGGTTTTTGTTTGCCTGCTTGCTCTTGTTTGTTGTTGTTTTAAAAAACTCAGAAGCAAAAGGTCCATTAGGACTCAGAGAAAAAAAGAAAGCGTGGGGCCTAATCTTCACATGCTTGAGAGGGATGCTGCACTACATCTATGAAAGAGCCATGACTTCTTATGGAAGAGACATCCTGTCATTTCGGAGGCAAAACTAGAGACCTAGATACCTATGTTTGACAAAAACATTTTTTAAAAATTATCAGTGTAGCTGCCTCACTGCTCCAACATGAAGTAGGTACCCTAATGTAGAATTTGTAAGAAAACTGGGAGTAAGCAAAAGTCCTTCTGCTACTGGACAAGTCTTCATAGGTGAGGCAAAGACATCTTAGGGTAGCACATCATCATTGCAGATGGGTTAGGATAGTTAAGAACTCTGACAATCTCCACAAATGAACCACGAGAAGCATTAACACCAGCAGATATTCTTTTCCTAGGATTTCAAATCCTGATTCCTTGAATAGTGATGTAAAGCATATTGCCTTTCATCTCACATGTACTAAAGCAGGATTCTAGCTTGCACTCCATCAACATCTATTTAGAGATCATGAGAGAGAAAGATTGCAGAGGGGGATTGCTTTCTAAAACATAACTCTACACGTGGTATTGCTGTTATAGGGGTCTAGGATGCAGTCCAGTCTATTCATGAGATGGACAGAGGGTGTACACAATGTACAGAAGAGCCACTCAAGCAAGAAAGTAATGTGACAGTCGGAGAGGGAGTGCAGGGCCATGGACTGACAGCAGGGAGCAAAAAGATCCATGACAAAGTAAAATTCAAAGGTCTGGTATTTGAACAGCAAAATGGTAGCCACTGAACAGAGAAAGTAGAGATGCTGAAGGCCGAGGCTCAAAATAAGAACAGTTACATGTCCTAAGGGCAGCTGAGAGTGAAAGTAAATTACAGATAGATGATTGATATGGAATTGGGAAGCACCAGCCACAGAGGTAAAGAAGAAAACAAACAAACTATTGGAACAGACAGACAGCTTTCACCAAGGAATGGAAAAGCCACAGGTTGGGAGTCCATCCTGATGTCTCTGCATCCTGTATTTTATAGGCTGCAAAAGGGGGTCCACACCCTCTTGACTTTCTCTCCTCTCTGATTGGTCCTGCCCAAGGTATACTCTCTTAGAGTGGCTATTTTACCTCTGCCTGCCTTAGAGGTTTGAACAGTTGCTAACTCCTCAGGAGCATTGGTGGGAGCACTCTAGCAATACAAAACACTATTTCAGGAGAGCAATCTCTATGCCCAAGATTGGCCAAAATGTTGCTGACCCCCTATTTCATTATAGAACTTCTATGGATTTACCTGTAATTTTTAACTAATTTTTGATATTAATTACAGTATCGCAGCTGTAGCCCCCTCCCTCATTCCAGCCTAATCCCACCATCACTCCTTCAACTCCTCTCATGACCCTCTTCAGTCCACTGATAGGGGAGGTCCTCTTCCCCTTCCATCTGACCCTAGCTTATCAGGTCTCATCAGGACTGGCTGCAATATCCTCCTCTGAGGCCTGGCAAGGCTGCTCCCCCTTCAGGGATGGAGGGGGGTCAAAGAGTCTGCCACTGAATTCATATCAAAGACAGTCCTTGTTCCCTTTACTAGAGAACCCACTTGGATACTGAGCTGCCATAGGCTTATGAAATGGAATACTACTCAGCAATTAAAATCAAGGAAAGCATGAAATTTGCAGGCAAATGATGGGTTCTAGAAAAGATCATACTGAGTGAGGTATCCCAAAAGCAGAAGGACACACACAATATATACTCACTCATAAGAGGATACTAGACTTATGATATAGGATATACATACTAAAATCTGTACACCTAAAGAAGCGTGGCAAGAAAATGTCCCTCGGTAAGATGATCAATCCTCACTCAGAAAAACAAACAGGATGGACATTGGAAGAAGAAGAAAGCAAGAAATAGGACAAGAGCCTACCACAGAGAGCCTCTGAAAGACTCGACTTAGCAGTGTATCAAAGCAGATGCTGAGACTCTTAACCAAACTTTGGGCAGAGTGCAGGGAATCTTATGAAAGAAGGGGTAGATAGAGGGGACAGGAGCTCCACAAGGAGAGTAACAGAACCAAAAAAATTTGGGCCCAGTGGTCTTTTCTGAGACTGATATTTCCCTGTAATTCTTAAAGCTCCTTTGTACCAATGATATTACACACAGACATATTCTCTTTCTCTTTCCACTCATTTTTTTTTACCCTGCTAACTCTGAACGCTAGAGAACAAATGCTATTTTGGATCTATAAAAGTAGCTGATCCCTTTCCTACCTTTTCTGTCATAAAGTATAGTCATGTGAAAAAGCCTTTTTGATGGTAGATGGTCCAAACAATGCTACATTGAGGTCTGGCACTTGAACTTCTCACTTCTCATCAGTGAGGTGCATGTCAGTGAAACCCTGGGAATTATGAAACTCAAGAACAGGAACTGTCTCTGACATGAACTGATTGGCCTGCTCTTTAATTACCTCCCCCTAAGGGGGGAAGCAGCATTACCAGGCCACAGAAGAAGACAATGCAGCCACTCCTGATGAGACCTAATTGACTAGGATCAGAAAGAAGGAAAAGAAGACCTCCCCCATCAGTGGACTTGGGGAGGGGCATGCATGCAGAGGGTGGAGGAAGGGAGGGATTGGGACTGGAGGAAGGAGGGAACCACAGGGGGGGATACAAAGTGAATGAAGTGTAATTAATAAATAATTTTAAAAAATAATATAAAAAGAATCTAAATATCCTAGCATCCCAGTGCCTAAACAGGGGATCACTCATGCTGAACACACCCACCCCCTCTTCACACAAAAGAAAAGATAGTTTTGTGTGATTTCACATGCTAAGGTCTAGTGATGACTCTGTTTTTTTGTTGTTGTTTGTTTGCTTGTTTGTTTTGAAGACTGAATTTTATTTCATGTATATATTTATTTACATGTATATATGTGCACTAAGTGTGTGCTTACTGCCTATAGAGACCAGAAGAGGACATTTAATAATCTAGAACTGAAGTTACAAATGGTTGTTAGCCACCATACAGGTGTTAGGAACCAAAGCAGGATCCTCTGCAAACGTATCTAGAGCCCTTAACCACTGAGCCATTTTCAGCTATTGTTGATTTTACCAATCAGGACAATACAGATGATTTTGTACAATTATACCACTCTACTTTCATATTGTTGCGAGTAGGCTGTGGCCCTAAAATGAAGCTTTCTAAAATCAAGCCAATGCTCCAAAGGAAATAAACTACAAGAAGTGGGCTGTAGCTAGTTGTTAATGCAGTATCCACAGGTGAGACAGTGATACTAAAACACTATTTCAATATGTACATACATAGACACATATATACACACACATACACACACACACACACACACACACACACACACACACACACACACGCACAGTGTAAACCCTTGCCTAAGTACTGATAGCTAGAGCCCCAAAGTGGGAAATAGCACACTAGTGGCAAAGATCTTGATTTTTTTTTAACAAGACCTTGTTTTGTTTTCTTTTTTAACAAACCTACTTTATTTAGTGTTAGTAAATGCTTTCTACCTCCCTGCCAAGCCCCCAACACCAAGTAGGAAGAAAAGGAGTTTAATGTGGACAGGGATCAGAGTTCTCTCTGCTACTTCTGGTTGGATAGGGTCTTAGGATTCTTTTTTGGGCAATACCAATATCAGTCGTCCAGAAATCCAGAAGTCCCGGTAACCAGCAAATCAGTAAACAGCAAATGCAGCAGGAGAAGGAACCAGCAGCAAGAAGTCCTCCTCCAAGCAGCTGTGCCTTTCTCCTCTGAGTAGTCACATTTATTGCCCCCAAAGTCCTTGGCATTCAACGAAGTCCACCTGGAAAAGAACACAATCTGCACGAGACACTTAACGGGTGTGAACAAACTAAAATCCCCAGGGAGAAGTTTTAACAAAAAAATGTTTACATAAACCAAAACATCCACAGCATTGATCAGTTGTGACCTTTTGGTAAATTTGGGAGAGGATCTTCTCTTCAAAAAATAAATCTGACAGATCTTCCCTGACTGGTTATCTGCACAGCCATATTACGCCACTCAGGGCCCAACTGGTATCCCATAAATACAGTTGTCCTAGGACTTGAGGCCATAGAACCATAGAACATAACTTAAAATAGGAAAAGAGAAGAACAGCCATCAAGAGTGACTGTGTTTAATATGTGTGGTTTTATGTGAGGGCTTTGATCCACTTGGACTTTAGTTTTGTGCAGGGTGATAAGTATGGATCCATTTGCATTTTTCTACATGTAGATATCCAGTTAGACCAGCACCATTAGTTGAAGATGCTATCTTTTTCTCATTGTATGATTTTGGCATCTTTGTCAAAGATCAGGTATTCATAGGTGTGTGGGTTTATTTCTGGATCTTCTATTGGATTCCATCGATCAACCATTCTGTTTCTATGCCAATACCATGCAGTTTCCATTACTGTTGCTTTATAGTACAGCTTGAGATCAGGGATGGAGATACCTCCAGAAGATCTTTGTAGAGGATTGTTTTAGCAATTCTGAGTTTCTTGTTATCCCATATGAAACTGAGAATTTTTCTTTCCAGGTCTGTAAAGAATTGTGTTGGTAATTTGATGTGGATTGCATTTAATCTGTAGATTGCTTTTGGTAAAATGGCTATTTTTACTATGTTAATCCTGCCAAGGCATGGGCATGGGAGATCTTTCCATCTCCTGATACCTTCTTTTATTTCTTTCTTCAGAGACTTGAAGTTTTTTTCATACACATCTTTGACTTGCTTGGTTAGAATTACACCAAGGTACTTTAAGTCCTCTGTGGCTCCTGTGAAGGTGTTATTTTCCTAATTCCTTTCACAGCCCATTTGAGAGCTACTGATTTTTTTGAGTATCCAGTCACTTTGCTGAAGGTGTTTATCAGCTCTAAGTATTCTTTGGTAGAATTTTTGGGTTTACTCATGTAAATTATCACAACATCTGCAAATAGTGATACTTTGAATTCTTCCTTTCCAATTTGTATCCCCTTGATCTCCTTCAATTGTCTTATTGCTCTAGCAAGGACTTCAAAAACTATGTTGAAGAGATATGGAGAAAGTGGGAAGCCTTACCTTGTCCCAAATTTCAGTGGGATTGATTTAAGTTTCTCTCCGTTTAGTTTGATGTTGGATATGGGCTTCCTATATATTGCCTTAACTATGTTTAGGTAAGTGCCCTGTATCCTTGAACTCTCCAGGACTTGAAACACAAATGAATGTTGGATTTATAGGAGGAGAAAAGGGAGGGAAGGAAGGCAGGAATGGGAGGGTATGAGGGAGGGGGATACAGCTATAATACAAAGTGAATAAAATGTAACAAATAAATAAATAAAAAGATTAACAAAAAGAGTGACTGGAAACAGACTTGTCAGAAGTCCCCAACATGTGAGGCATCTGCGGTCAGCAGCAACTAGCTCTAGTCCAGGACTGCATCAATGACTTCAGGCAGGGGAGTCTTTTCTGCACTTTGGCTGCAGAGGGGCATTTGTCCATGAAACTGCTTTTAGCCTTCAGAGACCTGCTCCACCAGGGGCCAATGACTACAGCCTTCAAGGTCTACTAAGGAGAGACCTCTGCTGCTCATGAAACCCTCATCACAGCCTGCTCTTTGCACTCATTCTTTAAGGCACTGCTATTGTTTGTTACCCCTAAGCCCTCTGAGAGCTGCGAAGCTCTAGTGCTTGCTCACAATATTTCAACAGGTGCCCCAAAGCATCCCAGGAGTACAAAGCATCCTTTATAGGTCAGCAACCCAATATTCCAAGGAATAAGTCCTGTTTTCTGTATATTTTCACATACATTCTGTTTGTTCCTGATGTATGGACAAGGCATTAGATTAAAATCAGTAAAACAAACCTCATCCATCTTCTCTGTGATATTTCCTGATAACTTTCTCAGTCAGCCTTTTAGCATACCCTTCTTTTTGTTTCATAAATATGAAACATATTAAACATATGTTTAAGCCTGAAGATGAAACCCTTTTCTAAGATCCACCCTGGGGATTTGCTCAGTTCTTTTTGTATTTTCCACACGTACATGAGCTATGGACATTGTTGTTTGATTGTTTTCTGTTAGTCAGTACTTTGTTTCATGGGTTGAGATCAATCAAAAGGCATGAAAGAGAAGAAAATTTAATTTTCTTCCATTATAATACAAAGTACAGTACAGAAATTAATAAGAGGGGGATTAAAGAAATTAAAAATAATAGCGATACAGAAAATATATAAAAAGTGTTTCTGATAATTTGGGCCTTGGATCCTTTCTTTCTCTCTTTCTTTTGGTTAGATGGGCTAATTGTCTGTTGATCTTGTGTATCTTCTTAAACAACCAGCTCTTAGATTTTGGATATTTTGTACTGCTTTGTTTGCCTTTTCTATTCATTTACTGCTGGGTAAAGTTTCATTATTTCTTGCCACAGACTAGGTTTAGATTTGGTTTGTTTCTTCCACATTTTGAGTTGCATCATTAAGCCATTTATTTGTGTTCTTTCAGGTTTTGTAATATAGGCACTTGGAGCTATAGAGTTCACTTGTAGAATTTTTTTCAATGTGTCTCAGAGGTTCTGGTGTTGTGCTTTTGTTTTGTTTTGTTTTGTTTTGGTTTTGTTTTGTTTTGTTTTTTTCATTTGATTTCAGGAACTTTTTTCTTAATTTTTTTTCTCAATATTGTTCTTTTTCCTTTTAAATTTTTTATATTAATTACAGTTTATTCACTTTGTATCCCAGCTATAGCCCCTTCCCTCAATCCCTCCCAATTTCTCCCTCCCTTTCTCATCTCCTCCATGCCCCTCTTCAAGTCCCCTGATAGGGGAGGTCTCTTCTCCTTCCATCTGTCCCTAGCCTATCAGGTCTCATCAGGAATGGCTGCACTGTCTTCCTCTGTGGCCTTACAAGGCTGCTTCCCCCTCAGGGGGAGGTGATCAAAGAGCCAGCCACAGAGTTCATGTCAGAGATAGTCCCTGTTCCCCTTACTATGGAACACTCTTAGACACTGAGCTGCAATGGGCTACATCTGTACAGGGGATCTAGGTTATCTCCATGCATGGTCTGTGGTTGTATATCAGTCTCAGAAAAGACCCGTAGCCCCAGATTTTTTGATTCTGTTGCTCTCCTTGTGGAGCTCCTGTCCTCTCCAGGTCTTACTACCTCCTCCTCCTTTCATAAAATTCCCTGCACTCTGCCCAAAGTTTGGTTATGAGACTCAGCATCTGCTTTGATACACTTGGGTAGAGTCTTTCAGAGGCCCTCAAATAAACATAGTCCTCACTCCTCGTCAAGGAATCTACCCTTTGCAACACGAAAGTCCACTACAGAAAAGCACAGCCAAACTAAATGTAGAGTTGAGGGGCCAAGTCCTAATAAATATATCAACAAAACACTCCCAAACCTAAGTCTCAGGTAACATTGCAGAAAAGAACTAGAAAGATTTTAACAGCAAGAGAATTAGGGAGTTCGCTGTGAGACTGTGTCTGCTATTAATATAAGAATCCATAATGATAAAGTCTTAACAATGTGACTGCCTAAACATGACCTGAACAAGGACAGTACTAATAGACATGCCACAGTGGACTGGGAAAACCATCAAGGCTTCATTCCTACACAAAGAACTAAAAGCAACTAAGGAATACCGAGAGCAGAAATTATCTTGCTCAGAAAACAGCACACTGATTTGTTTCTCAATACGAAATGCTCACCCCTGAAAACATACATGCAAGCAATATTATACAGGCTGAGCAGGTTATATTCAGGAACATATATGTATATGCATGTAACAATAAATGATAAAAAAGGTAGTGAATTTGAAACAGAGCAAGAAGGAGGTATATGGGAAGATTTGAAGGGTATAAAAGGAAGGGAGAAATTTTAATTATATTATAACTTCAAAATAGTTTTTAAAAGTACCGATTAAAAGCTAAAGGGACTGCTTAGTCAGTAACATGATACCAACTGAGTGTGAGAAGCTGAATGCAGAACCATGGCATCTATGTTAAAAGCTGTAAGTGGCAGCAACAGGAAGGCAGAGGGGACAAGGATACCGGGGACTCACTGGACAACTAATTTAATAAAATTCTGCAAGTTGCAGATTCACTGAGAAACACTGTCTCAAAAAAGTGAGTTAGACAGCAGTTGAGGAAGGTGTCCAATAACAACCCTTCTCCCCCTCTTTCTTTCTCTGTCTCTCTCACACAGACACACACAGAGTACTGGGTAAAATAGGTAAACGAGGTTAATATATAAGAGAATACTTAAGTCAAGGTTGCTAAAAAAGAAAAAAAAAAAGGAGTACATGATTGAACCTCACTCAGCCATTGAAATAATAACAGGAAAAACTATGCAGTCTTTGGTGGTCACGGATGCAGCACCTTCGGCAATGGACCAAATCCATTTAACATAAATCCGTACAATTCCAAAATCCAAGATACAATATCCAAGCCAATTATTCCTATAATTGTCAACACAATATGAATTAATAAGTTACATGATGAATGCTTCCAAATTTTTATTCCAGTTCACATAGTTTAACCAAAGAATGAGTTAAGGCTGGAGGGCCTGAACAGGTGACTTAGTGATTAAGAGCACTTGTTAATCTTCCAGAGAACCTGACTTCACTTCCCAGAACTCGTGTCAGGTAGCTCACAGCTGCCTCTAACTTCAGCTTCACGGCATCTGAAACCTGATCCTGGCCTCCACAGATACCCGCACACATGAAACATGTGCACAAGCACACATTCTAAATATTTGTCCTTATACCCACAGATAAGTGAAGTCATGGCCTTTCATCAAGGAAACTACTCTTTGCAGCAAATGGAGACCATTAGGGAAAGTCCCAACCAATCAAAATACAGAGTGTTAGTTCCCAGCCTCAGTGGATACATCCACAATACAACTACTGCCCCTAAAGCTTGGACTTCATTTTGAAAGAAAGGTGAATTGTAAGATCCAGAGGATAGGGAGAGTTTGCTGTGAGATCCTGTCTCCTAAGAATGTCAGAAGCTATACCCGTAAAATCTTAGCAGCATTCTTAATATTGGGATTCTGAATATTTCCCCACCAATATTTTTTAAAAGGGGAGGATGTGTGCTATTACCACTCTCATGCAACATAGTCTTCTTTTATTTATTTCTTTTTAAAATTTTATTTATTATTATTTATTACAAGTAATCCACTTTGTATCTCAGCTGTACATCCCCTCATTTCCTCCAAGTCCCACTCACATTCCCTATTTTTCCCCTAATCTTCTCTCTTAGTCCACTGATAGGGGAGGACTTCCTCCTCTTCTATCTGAACCTAGCCTATCAGGTCTCATAAGGGCTGGCTGCATCATCTTCCTCTGTGGCCTGGCATGGCTGCATCTCCAAGAGAGAGAGGCTCAAGGACCCTGCCACTGAGTTCATGGCAGAGACAGCCCCTGATCACCTTAATATGAAAC
Source organism: Rhombomys opimus (assembly GCA_010120015.1). Taxonomy (NCBI): domain Eukaryota; kingdom Metazoa; phylum Chordata; class Mammalia; order Rodentia; family Muridae; genus Rhombomys; species Rhombomys opimus. The sequence goes on along the minus strand of REGO01000725.1, from coordinate 517,366 downwards.
CCACTTAATATGAAACTAAGTAGCCTATGGGCCTCATCTGAGCACAGGTCTAGGTCCTCTACATGTATGGTCCTTGGTTGGAATATCAGTCTCTGCAGGCTTCCTTGGGCCCAGGATTTTTGGCTAAGATCAAAAACTTAATGGATGACACATGCTGGAGAGGTTGTGGAGAAAAGGGAACCCGCCTCCATTGCTGGTGGGAATGTAAACCTTGTACAACTGCTTTGGAAATCAATATGGTGCTTTCTCAAAAAATTAGGAATACTGCCATCTCAAGATCCAGTTATAACACTCCTGGGCATATACACTAAAGATACCTCACCATTCAATAAGGTTATTTGCTCAACTATGTTCATGGCAGCTTTATTCATAATAGCCAGATTCTGGAAGCAACCTAGGTGTCCCTCAACGGAGGAATGGACACAGAAATTTTGGTACATTTACACAATGGAATACTATTCAGCAATTGAAAATAAGAAAATCAAGAAATTTGCAGGCAAATGGATGGAATTAGAAAAGATCATTCCGAGTCAGGTAACCCAGAAGCAGAAAGACACATATGGTATATACTCACTTATAAGTGGATATTAGACATATATTCTAAAATAAACTTCCTAAAATTTATAGCTCTAAAGAAGCTAAACAACAAGGAAGACAAGAGGGAAGAGGCTCATTCAGAAGGGCAAACAGAATAGACATAGGAAGTAGGAGAAGAAAAAGAACAGGACTGAACCCTTCCACAGGGGCTTCTGAAAGACTTTGCCCTTCAGGGTATCAAAGGAGATGCTGAGACTCATAGCCAAACTTTGTGCAGAGTGCATAGAACCTTATGGAAGAAGGGGAGATAAAAAGACCTGGAGGGACAAGAGTTCCACAAGGGGACCAACAGAGCCATAGTATTCTTGATATTAAAGAAAAAGTAAAGCTGCCAGTCCTTGCAAATGACATGACTTATTTTTCAAAGTAGTTTTTATGAAATTTCAAGTTAGCATTCTAATAGAAGAGTTGAATTATTGAAAGCACAAAATATTTTTAGGGTTTGGAGACATGAGAGAATTGTACCCTCTCTTGGCCAGGACCCTGATTTTCTCTGAGGAGCTCGAGATGTAAAACAAGGCATTGATATTTCTATTTTTCTTGTCCCAGAGATATGCATAACGTAGATCTAGCTGCTTAATCAATTATAAATTATTATGAAGTATGCATGCATCTGTCTAGACATTGGGCAAATTTTGTCATATTTTCAGATACTAAAAATTGTTATAAAACATACCTTCATGGAGCACTGTAAACAAAACAAGAAACTTATTGTTTTAGGTTGACTTCCAAAACTCAAATCAGCATTTTACAGTCAGGTGATCTGCTTTGGCTTGACTTAAATTGACTCCCAGCATGGAAAGAAAGTGTAGCAACATGTACATTAGTGGTTAGTATGGTTTTTCCTAAAACTTGTGATTAATACTTGTAGTTTAACATTCCTCCCTCAACTCTTCATAAGTAACTGCCCAAAACATATCTCAGCTATGTGGTATTTTATAGGCACATAAGAGAAAATGGTGATTTGTTTTTATTTTTCCAATTTAGTAGTGATTGTGAAAAGAACTGTCTCCGAATGATGCTGACAAAATAGATAGAACATGTGAGCACTTATTTATATTAAGGCTGATGGGGGAATCTTCTCCCTGTTATGTGTTTGTTCATAACTCTTGTTATGGTTCACACATTGAACTTTTATTTCTCCTATAAAATTTAATAGAAGTTGCTTTAAAAAACCATTTCTACTCACCACTTTTTCTATTATTTCAAACCAAATACTTGCTGTGAGCTGGAGATACGGAGTGCTCACATTCGCATGCCTGTGTTTGGAGTTTAGGAGACCATAATCAAATACTAAGTTTTATCTGAGCTCTATGCTAACAATACATATAAAAATAGCATATACGACTAGTTCAGAATTTAGAAAAAGCCTATAATTGTACTTCCATTTTGTCCTTCTTTATTCAAATTGCTATGTTAAGTAGACAAAGAAATAAAATTCTGGCTGAGAATTTCCATTTCAGCAAACTTAAAGAACTGAATGTAGAGAATGATGGGGACTGCTGAAATCTGGCCCTTAGCATCAGCTCCGCCTTGGAGTCAGTTTCAGAAAGTTTCTCTGGCCACTAGCATCAGCTTTGGAGGCAAAGCACTTGAGAGCTAGTAACTCTCAGACCGAACAACCCACATGAGCCTCTAACACAGAAAGGATCCCTTCATTATCTACAGTCTGGTTGTTTGACATATCCTGCCCCAAAGGTCATTCAGGTGAGTATTACTGCTAAAATTCATTTGGTGTCAATCAAAAATAAACCCTATTTGCTGCTATATCCCTTTGTTGATACTTCCATTTTTGTTTCGCTACTGAAACTGCACTCAAAGCCACTCTTTTCCAGCTCTTGTATTATAAAACTACACAGTAACATTATACAAAAGGAATTAGACAGCAAAACACAGAACCAGTCAAACGAAACCCAGAGCTCATTAAGAAGGAATCCCAGTGGCTGAAATAAGATGCAAAATGCACAGGGAGAATTCTTACTGAACATGAGGAAAGCTTGTTAATGGCCAATAGCAAATGGCATCCTGGGGAGTCAACTATACTTCTCCAAGAATTTTTAAGTTTTAAAATTAAAGATTCCACTTCTTTCATAAAAAAAATTTTTAGCTGTCGTAATGTTTCCCATGTTATTACCTAGGGAAAACACATCAGGCATTTGAAACGCCAGTTGATCGTTGCTTCGATTTGATTTAGAGGAGATCTGCTGGAAGTAAATAGATTTTCAATGAAACAATAATTGCTTGCCAGAAAAGAGATGAATGAAGGAAGGGCCAATGGGTCCCCTTGCAGTCCACAAGGAAACTGCTGCAAGCTCTATTTTCAGATGGTCTTGCAATAAAATAGTTACAGTTGACTCCTGACACTACAGCTCCGAAAATAAATCTCAAAAATATAATTGATTTTAGATTGATGCAAAGAGCACTTTGAGGCAGTCAGAATGTAATCAGCATAGTTTCTGAAAATTTTTTTCCAAGTGTTTATATTTTAATCCTGTAGGTCCTCCTGCCCAAGACAGCACCAGTTCACAGTTAAAGATGGAGACCCTGTCCCAGAGTACTTCACTTAGCCAACCTCTGGCTACCACTCTAGGCTTTGTTTAGACTAAAGCAAGTGAAGTAACCTCCTATTGCTTGCATGTACTGCAAAATGGTAGATATATCACAAGATATTTATCATTTATACAGTCTCCATTATGTATATAAAATGCTTACCATGGTGGTACCTGGGAACAAAGGAACCTCATTTTATGTTCTCAGACTTGGAGACAATTTTACTGGAGGTTGATAGGATAAGAAAAACAGGAAAGTTCTTTATCTTCCTGGGAAGAGGGTAAGGGACAGATGGCAGAAAAAGAGAAAGTCACATTTTTCTGAATGAAAAGTTGAGAGAACCTTCAAGGTGAGCAATATCTGTGAATGTTTTGTGGGTGAAGGTGTCTTTAGAGACAGTGCACATGCTTGGAGTGTCTCTGCTTTGACCAGTGTCTGAAATAGGGAGCTAGAAAGAAGGAAGAAAAAAATGATAGCATTTTTTTCTTTTTTATTATTCATTACAATTTATTCAATTTTTACCCAGTGTGTGACCCATCCTCCCTTTTCTCCCTCTATGCTCCTCCCCTAGTCCACTGATAGGGGAGGTCCTTCTCATTAGCATATCAGGTCTCATCAGGACTGATTGTATTGTCTTCCTCTGTAGCCTGACAAGGCTGCACCCCCATCTGCTGGTGGGGGGCAGGGAGTGATCAGAGATCCTGTCACTGAGTTCATGCCAAAGACAGCCCATGCTCCCCTTACTAGAGACCCCACTTGTATACTGAGTCTATAGGCTACTTCTGAGCAGGATTTTTAGGTCCTTTCCATGAATTGGACTTGGTTGGGGTATCAGTCTCTGCAGGACCCTCCAGGGCTCAGTTTTTATGTTTCTGTTGCTATCATTTTGGAGCTCCTGTCCCCTTCATGTCTTTTTATCTCCCCATTCTTTCATAAGATTCCCTGCACTCTGCCCAAACTTTGGCTAAGACTCTCAGCCACTGTTTCACTACCTCAATCAGTAGAGTCTTTCAGAGATCCTCTGTAGTAGGCTCTTGTCCTGTCATCTTCATCCGATGTCAAATTTGTCCTTCTGAATGAGGATTGAGCATCTTCCCTAGGGTCTTCCTTGTTGTTTAGATTCTTTAGAAGTATAGACTTTAGTATGTTTATCCCATATTATATAGCTAGTATCCACTTATACGTGAATATATACCACATGTGTCTTTCTGTACAACCACTTTTGAAATCAATCTGGTGCTTTCTCAGAAAATTAGGAATAGTGCTACCTGAAGATCCAGCTATACCACTCCTAAGCATATATCCAAAATATGCTCAAATATATAACAAAGACATTTGGTCAACCATGTTCGTAGCAGCTCTATTTGTAATAGCCAGAATCTGGAAACAACCTTGATAGATGTCCCTCAACGGAGGAATGGATACAGAAATTGTGGTACATTTACACAATGGAATACTACTCAGCAATTACAAACAAGGAAATCATAAAATTTGCAGGCAAATGGTGGGAACTAGAGAAGATCATCTTGAGTGAAGTAACCCAGAAGCAGAAATGGAATCATTTATTGAGTCAACTCAGAAAGTAGGTAGATCTAGCTATGAGAGTCTCTAGGAGGCTGCCCTGAGAGAGTGCTAGGAGACCTTGCTCCTCCCATCTTCATAAGTGTTCTTCAACACATGTTTCTTTTAACCTACTGGCTTCAGGCTACTCTCCTGAAGTTACTAAGTGTCTTATTATGGACACAAAGAGGTGGGATCCAAAGCAAGAGTTTACATTCTGTGATCTTCAGGCTTGCTAATATCTGATGAACACATAATCCTTAGCATCAAACATATGCTAACAATTCAAATAATATCAGTTCCATTTTCTTACGTTGATGTCATTAAACATATCCAGAAAATTATGTTTTTTTAACAATTTGAGATGTATTAGAATAGATAAAATCACATTATTCATATAATATTAGTACTCTCTTTTAAATAGTCTAAATAGTTTTTATTATACAATAAAATGTCTGTAGATGGTTAGATTATACAGTTAATTGTGATGTGTTTTTTGTTCGTGCCAAATCATTTCTTATGTATGTATTATGTTTTGGGGTTTAATATAGTTCTATTTCTTCTGAGTTTATAGTTAATTTTTAATAAAATATTTTAGACATTTAACAAGAGAATAAAATACTTATCTATTATAGTTTAGTTTTAAAGAAATTCATCTTTAATAAATATATTTTAAATATTAGACTTCTTTGTAAATAAAAAATCATGTTATCATAGAAATTGTGCTAATCTACTTTTCTTAAGTCTTTGAAAACTTCATACATAAAGACAATATACCTTGATCACATTCACCCTCACTTCCTTCATCCTATTCCCTCCAGGCTCCTCTCTAACACAATTTCCTTGCAACTTACACTCTATTTTTTTTTTCTATCCATATGCACAAAGGTATGGAGTCATCCACTGAGCATTAGTAATCAACCCTTTTCCAATAGTCCTAGGACTCATTCTTAAAAATTTTTCCCATATTCATATATAAATACCGTGCCAAGTTGACAGCACTCTCTACAATGAATCTCATATCAACTTACTGTACCAGATTCCTAGCTAGGCTCCCTCAAATCTACACACAGCTAGCTTTTCAAACTACCTCAGCTTTCCATTTGAATGTAGCCTTCTTAGAAGTATTCTTCTTTTTTTAATGATGAAATGATTCTTCTTATTGAAAATAATAGTTTTATCTCCCATAATATGGGTCCTGTTTCTTCTCCCTCATCACCTCTCAGACTGTCCCCATATCTCCATACACCCAACGTCCTAAATACAAAGTAATTATTGAAATGTTAGCTTATGTTTAGAAGCTCAGAAAATATAAAAGGTTGTGACTTGGTTTAATTTAAGATTATCTTCATGATAAATATTAATATCAATATTTAAAAATTAAAAAATAGTTTACTTACATTTGTAACATTTTTCATGTCAAATGGCTGAAAGTAGAATATTATGTGAGTGTACAGGGCACTGAACAGGTCACAAAATCTAAAAGTTAAAGAACATGTAAACAACTGATATTCAGTGTTAAAAGTCTTCATTTTCCTGAATATTAGAACATTTCATTTTCTTTATGGTTGAATAAAATTCTATTTTATATTTTATATGTGTAACAATTCTCTATCAAAGTTTTGACACATGTACAAGATTTGCACATCATCAGACCTTCAATGTTTTCTTCAGACATAGAACTCATGACTTACCCTCCCCCCTAGAGTTCTTGAAGTTAGTGTACACTGAGAAAGTGAGTGATATTTGCCATTTTCCTTATTGCTGTTGCTATGGATAATCCATCAGCTCAGGGCAATAAGCACTGATTCATCCTTGTCCAAGCTACTCTCAGTAACGCATGTGGAACACACACCAAATGAAGTCTTGAAAGCAGAAGATAGACTTGTTGAGGAGAGGGGTTCCAGTAGGAGACGGGGGGGTGGGTGGGATTAGAGCAGATGATGGGAGATGAAAATGACTAAAATTGCTGTGCACATGTGTGAAGCTGTCAGAGAAGAGAAAGTATTGTGAGGTAAAAAATATACAGCAGATTTAAATATACTATTCCCCTCTTATCCATGAGAAATGTTTGAAGACGCCCAAATCATAGAAAAGACAACTAAGCCACATAGCCTAACTGACCTTTTGAATGTAGGATCTATGTTTACTCCTGTGTGATTACAGCTATCCAGTTGAGTGTAATATGCGTTTCAAAGCCATGTGGGGGTACCTACAATGGTAAGCTCGAGGCAGACACTGTTGTGATGTTGGAACTAATTTTCCTCTAAAGTACTTAGCCCTTCCTTAGAACAGTATAAGCAGAGAAAGGGCTGGTGAACTATCTGCAATTGTTTACATGTTCTTTAACTTTTAGATTGGAAATATTCTTCTTGCTCTCCCACAAGGATTGCAGTACCTGCCACCCCCACCACCCCCCTCTTTTTCATTTCTGTCTTTCTGGCTTTCACACTGTACAGTCAGACTTTGTGACTTTTTATGAACCTAACACAGGGCCTGGGAAATACCGTGCAGTATCTTAAGAAAAAGGAAACTATTCTCCCCCTTCCTTCATTTTGTCCTACACTACATGTTCTCTCTACACTACAGAGTAACGTTAATTTTTTTAATTTTTAGTTTTATTTTTTCACAATTTATTCATTTTATATATATTCTGAAGCCCCCTTCTTCAATTCTTTGCAGTCCTACCCTCCCTTCCACTTCCCCCCTATTGCCTTCCCCTAGTCCACTGAAAGGAAGAGTTTTCCACCATTGCCATCTGCCCATAGCCTTTTAAGTCTCATCAGTACTTCCCTGATCCTCTTCCTCCTTGGCCTGGCAAGGCCACAACACCAGGGGCAAGTGATCAAAGAAAAGACAACTGAGTAATGTTTTTAAGGGATAAACAACACCATTTCAACATCATTATTGGCTACAACACTTGTATCAGAATTTTCATTTTTTCAAAGCACTAGAATTGTTGCTAAATATTCTTCACTCACCAGCTCCTCTAATATCCATATCTGGTATAAAGCTTTTGCCTCCCCCAAACCCTATAAATGGTGCACTGAACCTACACTTTGTAAAAAGTATCTGGAGTGTAAGCCAAGAACGTCTGTTTTATTTGTATATTATTGTCCTTCCACAGAAGAGTAAAGCTTCTTGTTAAAGGATGGTCTCATTAGTCCTGCTCACAAATGTTTCTAGGAGAAGTTCAACATCAGACAAATCACTATATCTTGAGGGTATAAAATGAGTTATTAATACTTCGACTAGAAAAATAAGTAAGATTTTCCTCTTAAAAAAACGTAGGTTTTCTCATGTCCTGATGTGGCCTGTGGTAGCTCAGTAACCAAATAGTTTTCCAAAGTAAGGGGAACAAGGACTATTTCTAACAGGATCTCAAGGTCAGGCTCCTTGACTCCCCCTCCCTCCAGGGGAGGAGCAGTCCTGTTAGGTCACAGAGGAGGACTCTACAGCCAGCCCTGAAGATACCTGATAAAACAGGGTCAAATGAAAGGGGAGGAGGTCCTTCCCTCTCAGTGGACTTGGAAAGGGGCAGGGAGGAGACCAGGGAGGGAGTGTGGGGTTGGGGATGGAATGAGGGAGCAGGATACAGCGGGGACACAGAGTTAACAAAATGTAACTAAAAAGAAAAATAAAATTTAAAAAAAAAGAAAAAAAAAACATAGGTTTTATTTTCATCATGGAAATTGATTGTAATGGCCATGTGACTGCTGTTCTCTTTTCTGTGTAGAAGTAACATCATGCTATCATCATGGCTTTGCCAGTGGGTGGGGGAGGGGAGGATACTCTTGGTATTTCTTAAGAATTCTGCTTGTGCAGCTCACCATTAAGAATGTCTGCATCTCATTCAAAAGCACTGTATCTAATCACTTATATTTTTATCTTCTACAAGAGCTACCCAAGAAGTGAACTTTATAAAGGTTTTTTTTTTTTTTAATCATTTAGTTCCTATATTGATTCTCAGGTAAATAAAACTTCCTTTTTTTGGAACCATGTAACATGACCCAATTGTTAAATCGTTTTTTGTTTTTTGTTTTTGTTTCTGTTTTTGTTTTTGTTTTTCATCAGTTCCTATGGTCATATATGAAGTTTGGAAAAAATAAGATTGTTGACAGGCTCAATTGCAAGTCATATGTGTCTCTTACACACCCAAAGGAGAAAGAGTCCAATTATAAAGCATTATTTTCCCTGTTAATTTCCACCTTTGATATTTTGAATAGCTGCCTGATCATTGTTACCTTCCATGGGTGAATTTAAAAAGGCTGCTTGTGCTCAGAGATTCTGTCTCTATTGTACAAATATGATGTCTAACAAGGTTCTCTACCCTGGGCTTACACAGGCATGAACAGATGGGAAATCACCTTCTCTTTCTATGAATAAAGGCACCCAAGAGAGCATGACAAATTGCCCTCCCATTTATCAGTTTGACGTGTGGGAAGGTAGTCTTGCTGGGGAACAGAATTAAAAGCCAAGTGGCAACCACCTCCTGACATGATAAGATTATGACCCCTTCTGTAGGAAGAGCACATTAACCTAGCATCGTTGATGGCCAGTGGGCAGTAGCTGAGTGAACAATTTTAACTTCCCTGAAGAATTAGGTGAGATGAAGGTTTAAACACAATGTGTTCAATTATAGAAAAATTACATGAGAGGTCACTGTCAACTATATATCAGCTCAAACTGAGTCTAAGTCTTTCATAAAAATACTGAGAGAGACTAGCCATATTCTGATAATCACATTTAACTCAGTATCTCTAAAAAGTTCAAATGGGCAAAAATCATTCTTTTGCAAAAACAAAACAATATTTCTAACCACTTACGGCATTGAAACCTGTATGGATTAAACATTTGAGTTCTTAGTGACCACCTGTTCTTTCTTTACAGAAAGTATTTCTACTGTTCTATAACTGTTAATCAACTTATACAAAGCCTCCCTCATTAAAAAAAAAAATCATTGTTCAGATATCTGAAAATGATGCTTTAAACTTAAAGGAATGATGTCCTGTATGATTATTTTCAGGAGAGTGAAATAATATCTGTATTTATAAAAACAAGGAACCACATGTATGATTCGGTCACTTTTCTAGCATTTCAGTTTATTTAGCTGTTAAACAAATGCTTAGAGTACTGATTTTTTTCTTTATAATTTTAAGCTAATGTCCAAGATATCTTCAACATACGTTCTCATATATCTCAAAGATTAACATCATATGAATGGCTAATTACAAAATAAATACTTTATCTTCTGTATGCTTAATAGTTTCTTTGGAAAGTTCTACAACTGGAATGATAGTTCCAATTCTGACCTCAGTCTTAAATTTCTTATACCTGGTACTTTGGCTGTGGATAATCCCTATTCTAAGTTGGAGAAGAACATAGTCTAACGTATATAAATAGCTAAGTCTTGCCCACATCACTTAATATAACATGTCAAGTCCATTTCAACAACCTGTCAGAATCTTCATCAAAAAAGATAAGCCAGAGGACTACAGATAAGTTACATGATTCCTAACAATATCAGTCAATGAAATTTGACATTTCTAACTTTCAAAGTGGGAACAACCTATTAAAAGGCAGTAGGTGAGACTGGCAAGTACACAAGTTAAAAAATACATGGACCTGCCTCGAGTGGTGGTTTTACTCTAGTGATAAAAAAAAAAAAAAAAAAAAAAAAAAAATGACGTGAACAGATGCACAAGTGTCTTACTTCCTTTGTCAGTATTCTCATTATTTTGCATAGTATGCTATCTTTGTTTTCTTCACAAAGACTGTGAATACTTTCCTATTCAGCATATTAACAATCTATATATGTGAAAAATAGAGCTACTTCACTCATCCCTCATGTTCTATGAACAATGTTGTTTGGTATAATCTATCATGAATTCAATCTGTCTTGATTCCTAAAGAAAGTCTTAATCACAGGAAGGAAAAAAAAATCTCAGCACCAGGAAATTATGAAAGTAAAATTTATAGTGGCTTCTGAAACAGCAAGAGGGGACACATTGTTCTAGAATGCTTCCCTGATGCTATGATAAAAACCGTGATGAAAAGCAACTTGCAGAGAAAGGGGTTTGTTTGGCTATAGCCAAACAGCAACAGAAGCAAAGGCAGTAATTCAAGGTAAAAATCTGGAAATGGGAACTGAAAGCAGTGACCATAGAAGAACTTAATGCTTAATGGCTTGTCTTACAGGCTTTGCCAGCTCTCTTTCTTATATAACTCAGGCTTGACTTGCTGGCTCTTTGATCACCTCCACCTGAGGGGGTTGCAGCCTTAACAGTCCATAGAGGAAGACAATGAAGCCAGTCCTGATGAGATCTGATAGACTAGGGTCAGATGGAAGGGTAGGAGGACCTCCACTAACATTGGATATGGGGAGGGGCATAGGAGAAGAGGGAGGAATGGTGGGATTGGAAAGGAATGGATGGGGAAGGGGACTACAGCTGGGATACAAAGTGAATACAGTGTAATTAATAAATATAAAAGAAAAAAGAAAAAAGAAAAAAAGAAAGAAAGAAAATGCTCCCACAGATAATCCCATAGGCCAATCTGATGAAGGCAATTCTTTGTTATTCAGATTACCTCTCCCCAAGTAAATCTTGTTTGTGTCAACAAAAACTAACCAGCACAACTAGTTAGATCTCTTACCAACTCAGCTCACAAACTTACCACTAGAAACCATTGTTCTAGTATAAGAATAGCCACACAAACCACTAGGACTCCAGCATTATGGATGGGTTATTGGAAAGCCTTTTCCAAGCTGATTGATCAGGGCCACAGTAAGGACTCAGGAGCCTAATTGTGATTTCTACAAGTTCTCACAGAAGAGTTTTTTTTTTACAAAGAACCAAATGCAATTGACATGAGGAGGGCAGTAACAAATTTTGGCTAACCGTACAAAGCAATATTATATTTTTGGCTAACAAGACAAAGTATTATCAGCTAACATTTAAACTGTTTGGTCATTTAAACTGAGGTAAGTGAGACAGGGCTTAGGGACTTCTAGAGTACATCCAAAATATAGCCAGTTGTGTGGATAAGAAGGGTGCAACCAGAGTGTATCCAAGTACAGAGATAACAAAGTATGAGTTATGACACTATTGAGTAATAAGGTCAGCTATGAACAACCACTTCCAGGAAGCAGAGTTTAAAACTTTGAACTGAATTTCACCTTAGAAACAAAATGGAAGCTGAATACAAAATGCCTGCAGCTTTGTCTAAAATATCAGCATACAAAACTAAAAGCGTTTTTTTTTTCTTTTATCTCAGAGATCTCATATTAATATGATAATATAAAGTACAATACAACTTAAAAGTCCCAGAGTTTGTAAAATTTTCAACAGTTTAAAAGTTCAGTGTTCTTCAACCCAGATGCCCCTCAACTGAAGAATGGATACAGAAATTGTGGTACATCTACACAATGGAATATTACTCAGCAATGAAAAATAAGGAAATCATGAACTTTGCAGGTAAATTGTGGGAACTGGAAAGGATCATCCTGAGTGAGCTATCCCAGAAGCAGAAAGACACACATGGTATATACTCACTCATATAGACGTCTAATATAGGATAAACCTACTAAAATCTGTACACCTAAAGAAACTAATCTAGAGGGAGGACTCTGGCTAAAATGCTCAATCCCCATTGCAAAAGACAAAGAGGATGGACATCATAAGAAGAAGAAAACAGGAAACAAGTTACAAGCCTCCCACAGAGGGCCTCTGAAAGGCTCTTCCCTGCAGATGTTGAGACTTATGGCCAAACTTTGGGCAGAGTGCAGGGAATCTTATGAAAGAAGTGGAAAATAGTAAGATCTGGAGAGGACAGGAACTCTACAAAGAGAGCAACAGAACCAAAAAATTTGAACACAGGGGTCTTTCCTGAGACTCATATCCAACCAAGTTCTATTCATGGAGATAACCTAGAACCCCTGCACAGATGTAGCTCATGGCAGTTCATTGTCCAAGTGGGTAATGGGAATAAGGACTGCTTCTGACATAATTGATTGGCCTGCTCTTTGATCACCCTCCCCCCGAGGGGGGAGCAGCCTTATCAGGCCACAGAGGAAGACAATGCAGCCACTCCTGATGAAACCTAACAGACTAGGGTTAAAAAGAAGAAAAAGAAGATCTCCCCTATCAGTGGACTTGGGAGGGGCATATGGGGAGAAAGGGGAGGAAGGGAGGGATTAGAAGGACAGAAAGGAGGAAACTAGAGGGGTGATACAAAGTAAATAAAGTGTAATTAAAAATAAAATAAATTAAAATAGAAAAAGATGTCAATGTTCTTAAAAAGTACAAATTTTAACGGTGGGCTTCTGAAAAATCCAAATAAATTAAATATTCATTTCCTTTTTTGTTTTCAATTTTTCTTTGTTATATTAATTACAGTTTATTCAATTTGTATTCCAACTGTAGCCCCTTTCCTCATTCCCTCCCAATCCCACCCTCCATCCTACATTGCCTCTCATGCCCCATTCCAAGACCACTGATAGGAGAGGTCCTCCTCCCCTTCCATCTAGCCCTAGCCTATCAGGTCTCATCAGGAGTATCTGCATTGTCTTCCTCTATGGCCTGGTAAGGTTGCTCCTCCCTCAGGGGGAGGTGATCAAAGAGCAGTCCACTGTGTTCATGTCATGGACAGTCCCTTTTCCTATTATTAGCGAACCCCACTTGGACACTGAACTGCCATGGGCTACATCTGTGCAGGGGTTCTAGGTTATCTCCATGCATGGTCCTTGGTTAGAGTATCAGTCTCACAAAAGACCCCTGTGTCCAGAGTTTTTTGTTCTGTTGTTCTTCTGGAGCTACTGTCCCCTCCAGGTCTGTCTATCTTTCTGTCTATCTATCTGTCTTCTTTCACAAGATTCCTTGCACTTTGCCCAAAGTTTGGTTATAAGTCTCAGCATCTACTTTGATACAGTGCTGTGTAGAGTCTTTCAGAGGCCTTGTGTGGTAGGCTACAAATCAGAAAGGAAGAAATCAAAGTATCACTATTTTCAGATGACATAATAGTATACATGAGTGATCCCAAAAACTCAATCAGAGAACTCTTTCAGCTGATAAACACCTTTAGCCAAGTAGCTGGATAAAAAAATTAACTCAAAAAAAATCAGTAGCCCTCTTGTATACTAAAAACAAAAGGGCTGAGAAAGAAATTAGGAAAACTACACCTTCACAATAGCCACTAATAACATAAAGTACCTTGGTGTAACCCTAACCAAGCAAGTGAAAGACCTTTTCCAAAAAAAACTTCAAGTCTCTCAAGAAAGAAATTGAAGATGATATCAGAAGATGGAAAGATCTCCCATGCTCATGGATTGGTAGGATAAACAGTAAAAATGGTCATCCTGCAAAAAGCAATCTACACATTCAATGCAATTCCCATCAAAATAACTACTCATTTCAAAAAGAAAGAACCAGGATGTAAAATCAATAACACTTATGTAAAATCAAAATACACCAATGGAACTCCACAGCTTGTAGCTTAGGTCTGATACCTAGGACTCACTTGTGAACTCGTGGGTCCCCATTGAGCTTGAACAGTTTAGCTTCTCTTGTGTTGCCATCCAAAAGGCACACAACTTGCATCAAATGCTAAGTCAGTGTCCATTCCACACTAGCTTCTATCTTTGGTGGTCACTTCACAGTCCTGGCTTCTGCAATGTGCCTGAATCTCCACCAAAACTAAACCATCTTGACCAATGGCTGCACTTGCCCTCGCCAAATGCCAAGCTTTGAGCTTTTCTCCATGGTCTCTTCAGTCCTGAAGATTGTATGTTGCCCAAACCAGTACCTTATGAAAGACACCTATATATTACCAAGCTCAGCTATGATTTTGAGATGCAGCCTTGGTCACCTTTAAGCTGCAACTGCATGGTAACCCCAAGGAAATAATGAACAAAAGTTTTTACCATAATGAAATTAATTCCTCAGAGCATGTTCTGCATTAACAGCTATCTAGCACCGATTTCCCCAAAAAGAAAACATTTCACATTGTCAAATGTTGCTCCAAAATATTACATACATAAATGCTCCTGATGTAGACATTGTCCCCTTCTGAATATACACAAGCCAGGCCTCTATCATCTGCATACTTTTCAATATCCCTATACTCAAAGTTCCTGTAACAGATCATTGTGCTCTGAGTACTTAAAGTCCTCTTCTGGCCCCAAATCCCTAAACGTCCCACAATCCTTCCCCTTACATTGTTTATTACAACCACACACCATGTTTTTGGTAACACTTTCTGTTTTTGTTTGCTTATTGTTATTTTGACACATACAGTGATAAAGCACAACTTGGGATAGAACAGGTTATTTTAGCTTACAGGTTACAGTCTGACATTAAGACAAGACAAGTCAGGATCCTGGATGGAGGAGATAAATGAGAGGCCTTGTAGAAATACGACTTACTGGCTTGCTACTTCTTACAATCCAGGGCCAACTTCCCAGGTGTGACAAAACCAATTGAAAACATCCTGCATTCATGTTCACAGCACAATCTGTTGGAGGTAATTGTTCAAATGAGGTTCCTATTTCCAGATGACTCTAGGTAGGGTCAAGATGGCAAAGCTAACCAGAACAGCCATTAACAGTATAATGGAAATGAGGATTCACAAAAGAGATGGGCAGTGGAATGTAGTCTGTCGGGGCGGGGTATATTCAAGAGTATTTTAGCCAAAGGAGACATTCTACACTGAGATAGAATCATAACCAATCACTTACAAGTATGCCAACATGGTCCACTTAGGGATTGCAAGTAATTCAGAGAGATGATAGAGCAGCATAAGTGAATGGATGAAGATGTTTGGATGCACTAACATGCATTTATTTGCAAGAGCAGACACAAAACATGTTATATATCACTGGCTTTATGGTCTTCAAGAAGGGCCTTGCATACATTTCTATAGACATACAAGGAAGTCAAATAGAACAACTGGAAAGATCAAACCCAGAGAAGTATAGTCAGATGCACGCTCTAATAAATATCTCTTTGAGAGAAAGTACATGAAGTTGAGTGGGCTGGAGGTGCAGAGGATCTGGGAGCAGTTGGGAGAGTGAAGACAATATGATAAAGGTATATAAAAATAACAAAATATATTTTAAAACAGAAATTGCCCTTTGGTGGTCTGTATGGGGCATTTGAAAGATTCCCATTATGTGTAACAGTTTCCTGACTATTGAAAGGGAAATGCTACTATTGACTATGCCCATCCTAAGCTGAAAAGCAAAGGCATGTAGCTACTGAAGTCTACATTACTGCAGGGTCTGCTAAAAGAAAGGGACAGAGTAATTATTAGGAAAGAAAAACACTACAGAAAAGAGTGAATCTTTAAATAAAAAATGAAGATTACTTGAGCTTACAAGTTTGAGTGAGGCATAGCTAAGGAATCAACAAATGAATGAGAGCCAAAGCTATGATGTAGTGACTAGTCTTTGGACCTTCTTTACATGTTAATACCAAATATCAGATACACATGTAAATGCAATAAATCTTCCCAATGGTAATATTCCATAATAAAAGCATGTATTACATCTGTGTGAAAAAAAGAAAGAAAATTCTCTTCATATCCAGGGCAGTAGCTTGATTCATCGTCAAATTCTGAAAGTAGTTAAAGATGCATTACCTAAAATGCTTCCCTGCATACCTCTTATAGTTTGTGAGCATGAACACTTTTTTTTCTTTTTCCTATTAAAGATGAGTTGGTACAAAACTATTTGTGTATTGTAATTATTCAGGATTTAACCTATCATTAGATCATTCAAAATAATAGGCAAGATACACAATAAATCTATAGCTTTGGTTTGTTTCATATCTTTTATGTTGTTGCGCACAGCCAGGTCAATACTGAAAAATTACTTATGCCCATGATTTATACTCCTACCCTTCTTTACCAATCAACCTTCCATTTCAGGCCCTATGTTCTGCCATTAGTTACAATATGGTAATACTCCTCATCCACAAAAGCAGAACAAGGGGGGAATAGATTACCCATTCTAAAATAAATTTGAAAACCTAAAAATTTCATGATTTCCTTGTTTTTTATTGCTGAGTTATATTCCGTTGTTGTAGACATACCATAATTTCTGTATCCATTCCTCAGCTGAAGGGCATCTGAGTTGTTTCCAGCTTCTGGCTATTACGCATAAAGCTGCTAAAACATGGTTGAGCAAATGTCCTTATTGTGTACTTGAGCATCTTTTGGGTATATGCCTAGGAGTGGTAAAGCTGGATCTTGAGGAATCACTATTCCTAGTTTTCTGAGAAAGCACCAGATTGATTTCCAGAGTGGTTGTACAAGTTTACATTCCCACCAAACAGTGGAGGAGGGTTCCCCTTTCTCCACCTCTCCAGCATATGTTGTCACTTGAGCTTTTGATCTTGGCCATTCTGATGGGTATAAGGTGAAATCTCAGGGTCGTTTTGATTTGCATTTCCCTGATGACTTGAGGACATTGAACATTTCTTTAAATGTTTTTGGGCCATTCAATATTCTACTATTGAGAATTCTCCGTTTAGCTCTGTACCCCATTTTTAGTTGGATTACATGATTTGTTGCTGTTTAACTTCTTGAGTTCTTTATATATACTGGATATGAGCCCTCTCTCTGTGAAGTATCCCAGAAGTAGGAAGACACATAGTGTATATACTCACTTATAAGTGGATATTAGACACACAATATAGGATAAACCTACTAAAATTGTACACCTAAAGAAACTAATTAAGAAGGAGGATGCTGGCTAAAATGCTCAATACCCATCCTGAAATGCAAAGAGGATGTACATCAGAAGAAGGAGGGAACAGGGAACAGGTCAGGAGCCTGCCACAGAGGGCCTCTGAAAGGCTCCACCCTGCAGGGTATCAAAGCAGATGCTGAGACTTATGGCCAACCTTTGGGCAGAGTGCAGTGAATCTTAATAGAGAAGGGGAAATGGTAATACTTGGAGAGGACAGGAACTCCTTAAGGAGAGCAACAGAACCAAAATATCTGGGCACAGGGGTCTTTTCTGAGACGTATACTCTAACCAAGTACCATGCATGGAGATAACCTAGAACCCCTGCACAGATGTAGCTCATGGCAGTTCAGTGTCCAAGTGGGTTCCCTAATAATGGGAACAGGGACTATCTCTGACATGAACTGATTGGCCTGCTCTTTGATCACCTCCCCCTGAGGGGGGAGCAACCTTACCAGGCCACAGAGGAAGACAATGCAGCCACTCCTGATGAGACCTGATAGACTAGGGACAGAAAGAAGGAGAGGAAGACCAACCGTATCAGTGGGCTTGGGGAGGGGCATGTGTGGAAAAGGGGGAAGGAGGGTAGGATTGGGAGGGAAGGGGGGAGGGAGCTACAGGGAGGATACAAAGTAAATAGAGTGTAATTAATAAAAATTGAAATAAAAATATTTTAAAAATTTGAAAATCTATGGGTTAAATTCACCTATTCCATGTGTCTTTTCAAATCCCAAAGCGTGGTTGGGTAGGCTTTCCAAACTTACATTATTAAGAGCCTTTATAAATGACAGTCTACTGTGGTTGGGCTTTCCCAGGAATATTGGCATAAATGTTTTTTCAAATATCACGTTTTCCATGACTGTATTTTTTCTTAAGCGTCTAAAATTTCTTTCTTCCCATAGATAACAAATGTTGGCATTCCTAATAAGCCATCCACAATGTGACACATCATTCCTCCTGTTTTATGTTGCTTTTTCCTAGTGAGGACAGTACTGAGCTGTAGGAGTTAGTGTTCAGACACTGCAGTTTTCACACATTTCAACCAAACCATTTCCTCTCCTGTCACACCTTTCCTCCATCACACAGATCAATTACATGTACAGCTTCCCCTTTCTGGCATGAGTAGTCTTGGATTCTATAAGTAGAATAAAACCAAAGGACTTTAATTGTGTCTAGCTGCTTTTGGAGACATTTTCTAGAAACCTACTTCCAACAGATCACAGCCTTCTGAGCTTGGAGCCTTCCCCCTTATTCCCCTGGTCTCTCACAGCCTCAATCTGCCCTATGTCCATTTCTGAAATGCCTCCCTACTAAAACAGCCTCTCTGACTTTTGCAAACATTTCCAGTTATTTATTCTTTATCAACTTAACATTAGATAATTTGGTTTGCTGTCTTCCTGTGGTTGTCTGAATGAAAACAGCACCCTTACAACCATGGACAGTGTCACTCTTAGGAGGTGTGGCTTGGTGGAATAGGTGTAGCATTTATGGAGTAAATGTGTCACGTGAGTGGGCTTTGATACTTCAGAAACTAAAGCCAGATCCACTATCTCTATTTCTCTCTTTCTTCTACCTTCTGAACTCGTTGTAGCACTCTCAGCTCCTTCTCTAGCACCATGTCTGCCTGCAGGCTGTCATGCTTCCAACCATGATGAAAATGGATTAAACCTCTGAAACTATAAGATATTCCCAATTAAATGTTTTTCTTTATACAAGTTGCTGTGGTCTTGATGTCTCGTCACAGCAATAAAACCCCAAGATACTCCCCCAAAGTGTAACTGGTTTTTTTTTTTTGTTTTTTTTTTTTTTTTGTGTGTGTGTGTGTGTATTCTTTTTACTATTGAAAGTAATTTTTTTTCCATGCAAAATGTTTTGGTTACTCTTTCCCCTCCCAAATTCCTGCCAGATCCTCAATTTATTATACTATTTTGATTATATTTTTAGAGACGAATTTTATTATCTAAGATCATCTCTCTGTAATATCAGTTCCCACTCATAGACTCAAGCACCAACATATTGAAAATATTAAGAAAAAAAAATCAGTCTGTACTGATCATATCTGTCCAGAATTCGAGGGATTGGAGGACCCCAAGGAGAACATGGCTCACTGGGTCAACTAAGCAAGCTTATGTGGGCTCACAGAGACTGAAGAGGCAAAGAAGGGGCCTGCAAAGTATTTGTACAAGGTTCTTTGTGTACATTATTAGTGTTATCTTGAGTTTTTTCTGGAATCCTAATAATAGGAGCAGGTTTGTCTCTGTATCATTGCCTGCTTTTAGGGATCTTTTCTTCCAATGGGGTTGTCTTGTCCAGCCTTGATATAAGGGCTTTTGCCTTGTCTTGTTATATCTTGTTTTGTTATGTTTGGTTGTTGTCTTCTGGGAGCCTTCTCCTTTCTGAAGGGAAACAGACAGAGAATAGATCTGATGGTGTGGTAAGTTGAATAAAATGGCCCCCATAGGCACATAGGAAGTAGCATTACTAGGTGTGGCTTTATTGAAGTAAGCATGACATTGTTGGGAAAAGTACATCACAAGAGGGCAGGCTTTGAGGTCTCAGTTGTTCAAGCCATGCTGAGTGTGACAATTTTCTTCCTGCTGCCTGTAGAGGAAGACTTAGAGCTCTCAGCTTTTACTACAGCACCATGCCTGCATGCATGCCACCATGTTTCCTGCCACAAAAATAAGGGACCAAAAAAATGAACTATAAGCCACTCACAATTAAATTATTTCCTGTATAAGAGTTGGCATGGTCATGGTGTCTCTTCACAGCAATAAAACCCTAACTATGACTGAAGTTGGTACCAGGTACTTCGGAATTGGTATGATAGGCTGGACCATGCGTTTGGTTGAAGGAATGTGGACATGTGGACGTTGGGACTTTGTATTAGTAAAGTAATTGAAATCTTTAAGTGAAGCTTAGTGGGTCATACTAGTAGGAGCATCTTTTTTTTTTCTTTTTTAATTACACTTTATTTACTTTGTATCCCCCCTCTAGTTCCCTCCCTCCTCCCCTCCCAATCCCTCTCTTCCTTCTCCTTCTCCATGCATGCCCTTCCCCAAGTCCACTGGTAGGGGAGGGTTTCTTTTTCTTCCTTCTGATCCTAGTGTGTTAGGTCTCATCAGGACTGTTTGCATTGTTTTCCTCTGTGGCCTGGTAAGGCTGCTCGCCCCTCAGGGGGAGGTGATCACCTAAAAAACTAATCTAGAGGGAGGTTTCTAGCTAAAATGCTCAATCTCTATTCAGAAAGGCAAAGAGGATGGACATCAGAAGATGAAGATAACAAGAAGCAAGTTATTAGCCTCCCACAGAGGTCCTCTGAAAGGCTCTGCCCTGCAGACTATCCAAGCAGATATTGAGACTTATGGCCAAACTTTGGGCAGAATGCAGGGAATCTTATGAAAGAAGTAGGGAAACAGTAAGATCTGGAGAGGACAGGAGGTCCACAAGGAGAGCAACAGAACCAAAATATTTGAACACAGGGGTCTTTCCTGAGACTCATACTCCAACCAAGGACCATGCATGGAGATAACCTAATAGGAGCATAAATAGGAGCATTGTTAAGTGAGGCTTAGTGGGTCATACTAGCAGGAGCATGGAAGACAGTGTTGCTGAGGATGACTTGAAATGCAAGGGTTTCAGAAGAGAGTA
The DNA here is from genome assembly GCA_010120015.1 of Rhombomys opimus. Taxonomy (NCBI): domain Eukaryota; kingdom Metazoa; phylum Chordata; class Mammalia; order Rodentia; family Muridae; genus Rhombomys; species Rhombomys opimus. The sequence continues at coordinate 496,266 of REGO01000725.1, read as the reverse complement.
TGTGTGTGTATGTAGCCTAGAGAAATTTCTTGTGGTATTTTCACTAAGAGCAGGTGTGTCTCTGAATCATTTGCCTGCTTTTTGCCCTTGTCCAAAATATCTGCCTGAGGCTACATTAAAGAGTTTTGAATTAATTGTAATAGCAAAGGAAATCTCAAAAGACCTTAGTGTTGAGAATGCCATGTGGTTATTAGTATTCATTTTTATGCAGATATATAATGAAAAGGAGCAAGAAAAACTATAAAATATACAACTTGGAAAGTAACACTGGGAAGTGGAATAGAACTAAGAATTGTTTTCAAGAAGATAAACAGAATAAAGGAAGTCATGATGTTAAATGGAATATAGTGAGTAGTAACCTCAGAGTGAGATTCTATACAGCTAAAATTCTAACTTGTGAAAAGGAATTAAAGAAAAGCTTAGAGCCAGGTATAGTGGGGCACACCTCAGTCTAACTATATTTTGTAAATAAAAACATTTAAAATTTAGAAAACCTCAATTTTTTTTCATTTTTTTTATTTTTCTTAATTACACTTTATGTATCCCCCCTTAGCTCCCTCACTCCTCCCCTTCCAATCCCACACTCCCTCCCCCTTCCTCACCCATACCCCTCCCCAAGTCCACTGATAGGGGAGGTCTTCCTCTCCTTCTGATCCTAGTCTATCAGGTCTCATCAGGAGTGGCTGCATTATCTTTCTCTGTGGTCTGGTAATGCTGCTCCCCCCTCAGGGGTAGGTGACTAAAGAGCAGGCCAATCATTTCCTGTCAGAGACAGTCCCTGTTCCCATTACTATGGAACCCACTTGGACAATGAATTGCATAGGCTACCTCTGTGCAGGGGTTCCAGGCCATCTGCATGAATGGTACTTGATTCGAAATTTCTAAGTGTAATTTTTACTGCTATAAGAATGTTATATGACTGATATTTTCATAAAATAAAAGAGCAGACCGTTATTATTAATCTATAAAGAACTCTTTTATATATTAAAGACTTTTCAAAAGGTTGATGAGATGGCTCAGTAGGTTAAGGCACTTGAGACCCAATCCAAACAACCTACATTGAATTCTCAGGACCTGCATGGTGGAAAAGTAGAACTAACTCCCCCAAAGCCATTCCTTGACCTCCACACAAGCACAATGATGTCTTGCATAACATACATGTACACATGCACATATGAATAAATGCAATAAAATTTTAAAGAAAGACTTCACAGATAAAAATAATGTTTTGTTCCTGAGTGAGGTAACTTAGACCCAGAAAGATTCAGATGGTATGTACTCATTTATAAACAGATATAAGGCATATAGTACTCTATAAACAAATGACAATTCAAGTAACAAATAGGGCCCGAGGGAAGATGCTTGAATCTCACCCAGAACGGGAAATAGTATAGACAGAAGAAGTGGATGAAGAGAGAGAACAGGGTAGGATAGGGAGTGGGGAAGAAAATGAAGGTGGTGATTAGATGTGGGGGGAACAGAGTGAGAGACCAGAGGGCTTGGAGAGAGAAGAGAAACAGGAGTCATGGTCATCTCTGAGACAAGCTGAAGACCTACAACAAAGTAGGCTCCTGGGAAGATGTGGGGGGGACTTTAGTTAAGACTTTTAGTAGTGGGATCATAGAGCCTGAAGAGGCCAACTTCTAGGTAGACAGGACTTCTAATGGAGGGAGGGGAGCACCAACCCACCCACAAAAACTTTGTCCCAAAATTTACCCTTCCTACAAGATGTGCAGGGGATAATGACAGAGCAAAGATTGAGGGAATGTCCAACCAATGCCTGGCCCAATCTTAGATCCACCCCATGAGAGAGAGCCAATCCTTGACACTATTAATGATACTCTGCTATGCTTGCATATGGGAGCCTAACATAGTTGTCCTCTGAGAGGCTTCACCCAGAAGCAGATGCTTCACCCAGAAGAGATGCTGAGACTCAGCCAAACATTAGGCAGAGAGCGAGGTGCCTTGTGGAAGAGTCAGGGGAAGAGTAGAAGATCCCAGAGGAGACAAGAATTCCACAAAAAGACCTTTATGGTCAACTAACCAGGGCCCAGAGGTGCTCACAGAGACTGAAGTACCAACCAAGGACAATGCATAACAGGTCACCCACACAGACATAGCCAATGAGAAGTTTAGTTCTTATGCTGGTCATCTAGTAAGTGGAGCAGGGCAGGAGATCCTGATTTTTGGTCACTGCTTCTGGCTGGGCTGCCCTGCTCAGCCTCAGTAGAAAAGGATGCACTTAATCCTGATGTGACTTGATGTGCTGGGATGAGTTAGAATCATGTGCTGGATGTGTGGACGATAGGGAGAAGAGGGAAGGAGGGCGAGATGGGGGTAGGGAGAAGAGAGAGTGCTATCTCTAGTCTGGATGGAAAGTGAACAACAACAACAAAAACCTGGAAAAATCTTTAAAATTAAAAAAATGCTTAAAATTAATGTTTAAGTTAAATAAACTTGGAAACCAATGATAACAAAACTGTTTTATGATCATATTATTTACAGATTTTAATTTTTGAATTGAAGTTTTTACATAGTAAACCAAATGAGGAAAACATGAAAAAATAATTTTAAAAATCAAGTCTACTTCTTATATTTTTTACTTCATAAGTTTGTATATCTCCTGCCCTTATTTCTATGGGCTGAATTGTTTTCATGAATAAATTAGCCTATGATTTATATATTTTTGATTTCCCTCTCAAAAAAGCGTAATTTGGTTTTTCATCAATTACAGATTACAGATGAGACATTTTGAGGTTTTAGTTGTCTTTGTTCATCTGCTTACACACACAGAAGGGAGCTTGTATGCCATGTTGTTCTACACCATAAAATGTTAAATGATAGTCTTCATCCATCATATTAATAGTCCAATTAAGAGCACACAGCATGCTGTGGTTCTACCTGATTTACCTTGCCTGGCAAACAAGTAGACATTTTTTTTTCCAGTTAGATTCCTAGTATTAGAATTATCCAGGAAACAGATTTAAACTGGATGTCTTGACTGTGTAATGCCAACTATAGTGTTCTTTAGCAGGGAGCTATGGATACTTCAATTGTTATCAGTAGCGCATCTCACACAGGAAGAGATCTGAAATGACTTCTCAGCTCATGTGAAACCAATTTACATTCAAGTGTAATTATCACAGAGGTGACATTTTTCCGGCATGCCTAGACCTTTCATGGTGGTTTTGATGGTACCACTAAGTCAATTGATTAAAATACTCTCATTTGTCTACCTGACTCTGTTTCAGTGTAAAATGTTTCACATTATTAGGCAATAAAGAAGTGTGCACAAAGCTAAAGCTTAATCTGTGTAATGAGCAACATTCATCACAGTCTTACAGCACTAATCAGGCTTCAGACAATGTAGCCATTTAAAAGTTTGCTAATGACTGTTTCAAGTGGAAGTGAGCGATTTCATTCTTAGGTGTAATAGCACTATTCATGAGCATCCCCAGAACACACTAAACTCTAGAAAGGCCAATACTACCGCTCACATAATTACCTATGAAAACTTCTTAAACAATAATGAAATTTTGAATATATTTGCATAGTATGCAATTCCAGTGTCCAGAGGCTTTCAGAATAATGTGTCACCTTTCAGCTTCACTTTAGGTTAGTGCAGTGTTCTCTAGATTCCGGGCAAAGCTTAGACTTCTTTGCATTAATCTTTTATATTTTGCATTGAACAAACAAAAAGTGGTCGAATTTCAGATCAATTTTTGTCTTTGACTAAAGCAGACAGTCTAATAGGAATGCATGAGAGATTGGGATTGAATGGTTAAAGCCTTTGTCTACCTGTTACTGATTTATTCTTTTAGGTTTAATTTTTTCCATCTTTGCGGTGAGAAAGAGAATGACATACAAGAGTCTAACAGTGGAAACATATGGTCTCATCACAGTACAAAGAATAGGCAGTTTTGCAAGAGGTACACTATTGATCATTTTAACAATTAACATTGCATATTCATAATATAAAATGATGTGCTTCCTTTTGTATATCTTTACGGATCATGCCCTTTGATCATACTCAGCATCACAGCTTCCTTTGGCTGCCTCCCTTTTGCTGCTTCCCAAATAGACACCTTCTAACTTTATTTTTCTGAGCCTCACTACTTCACTTAACATGATGATCTATGGTTCAAACCATTTTTCTTCAAATTATATAACTTCATTCTCTATTGCTAAATTAAGCCCCATTACAGATCCCCACAGTTTTGTTATTCGTGTACCTAGAGATGGACATAGCTTGGCTATTGAGAATAGTGCCATTATAAGCATGTTGTGTATTATCTCTGCTACATGTTTAAATTTGTTTATATCCACAGGGATATTATAACTAGATAATATAAAAGTTCTATGTTTTAAATATGCAACCCTATTACAATGGATAATTTTCTAAATCCCTCTACCAAGCCAGGACCTTGTCAGAATATTTATAAGCAAATGTGATTGACTCTTTCCTGATAGATCTGATAAAACTGATAAATCTACACTGACATTTGTTTAACTTAATGGCTTGAGATGGGAGGATTACCCCCACATCATCCAAGCAGCACACAAGGGTTTGTACAAGATGGGAACAAGATTAGCCAAGTGAGAGAAACACTGCAAAGTGCTATCATATTGGTTGTGAGCCTGGAAGGAGTTTAGGCAGTCAGTAGGGACTGGAGAAAACAAGAAAAGCAATGAAGCCTCCCTGTAAAACTGCAGATAGAACAGGCCTTGACTTTAGCCCAATGTAAATCATTTGGATATCTTTAATCTATGAGATAATAATTTTTTATATTGATAACAGTACATTAAGAACAATACTCATTGGGATCTACTACCAATATTTGTATATTACCCATCTTAATGTCTCTTATATTTACTCTAAAAATCTATTTTTATCTTATTTTAGCTTTAGTAAACAAGCATTAACTGTCTTACAAAACTGGTAAGAATCATTGCACTGCAGCAAAACACACACTCAGCCAGCATTCACATTAAACATAGAATTTCTTCATCTGCCTGTGTGGCTCTAGTTGCACTGTCTGGCACAAAGGAATTTTGGGTGTGTTATTATCCACTTCCTCACATAAGACAGAATGTGCATCACTTGTTCTTTAGTAACTTATTTAATTCATTTAGTAAAATGCCTTCCATTGCCTTCCTGATTGGAACCTCAGATTATTTGACACACTGCTCTTCATGGAAGCTGGTGTTTCAAGGGTCCAAGGCATTAAGAGAAAAAGAAACCTTTTTGTATTGAAGAGGTCAGGAAATGTTTTCACAAGTTCTATTGCTGTAATCCGTACTGATCCTTTTGGTCAATCTTATCACAAATAACGCTGTAATAGCACATAACATTTTTCTACAAAATGAAGAAGAAAAGCCTTAGGTTGGTACTTTCATAGTTCCCCACATCCTGTCCCCAGAAATCCTTTGACTGTAAAGACATCCAAAGACTTTTCCTGGTGTATTGATCAAGTTAAATTTTCAAACCTAGAACAGGAATTCCTCTGATGGATCCTTATCAATTTAGAAAAAAAAATCCATACCCTTCAGTCTCTTCCATGAATTTTCATTAAGCTAAACCAAATCACTGGGAGAAACACCAAAATCTACCAAAATTTCAGAAAATCTTCAGTTATACAAAATTGGCTTTTAGTTTGCTCTTATTTCATATCTCAAATACAATCTTTTACAAGACATTATCTTATTTATGAGACCAAGGTTTTTTGTTCCAGGATAAAGAATAACGTACCAAGGTCACAGAATGTTGCTAACAATCATTTAATATTTTTCGAAAATTTATCTGTATCCTCCCATCCTCACTGTACTTCTTTTTTTTTTAACCATGAATCATATTCTATTTTTCAGCTAAATCGTTTTTTTATATTTTTTAACTTTTAGTAATTATACTTTATTCACGTTGTATCCCCCCATAAGCCCCTCCCGCCTCCCCTCCTAATCCCACCTTTCCTCACCCTTCTTCACTCATGTCCCTCCACAAGTCCACTGATAGGGGAGGTCTTCCTCTCCTTTCTGATCTTAGTCTATCAGATCTCATCAGGAGTTGCTGCATTGTCATCTTCTGTGGCCTGGTAAGGTTGCTCCCCCTTCAGGGGGGGGGGTAATCAAAGAGCAGGGCAATCAGATTATGTCAGAGGCAGTCCCTCTTCCCATTACTATATAACCCACTTGGACACTGAACTGCCATGGGCTACATCTGTGCAAGGGTTCTAGGTTATCTCTATGCATGGTGCTTGGTTGGAGCATGAGTCTCTGGAAAGATCCCTGTGTACTTCTTTATTGAAAGGAAGAATATAAAACCTCTCAATTGTCTAGTACTGTTCTCAATTACTCAATGGGAGTGACTTTCTGCTCATGATAAATGCGTATGTCTCTTCTCCCATTTAGTCTAGCTTTTTTCATTTCATTCTAATACATCTTTAGAAGGTGAAACAAAGCCTTTTATTTCAGCCTCCACAAGTCACTAAAAATTGTCCCCAAGTTAGAAAATCATGCTAATAAGGAATTTTGGTTTTGGTTTGTGCTTTTCTTTTTCTTTTTAAATTTTTTCTCTTATTTATTTTACATCCCAGTCCTAATCCCTTCCTCCTCTTCTCCCAGTCCCACCCTCCCTCCCAGTTTCTCATTTCTTCTCTTCCCTACTCTTCAGAGAAGGGGAGATCCCACCCATATTATCATATCAAGTTTCATAAGGCCTAACCACATTCTCTTTCCATTTGGTCTGTCCAGGTGGCCCTATGGAAGAAAGTGATTTAAAAGCAGACAGCAGAGTACATGCCAGAGTCAGCCCTCACTCCCCTCACTATAGTACCTACATGAGGACCACGCTGCCCATCAGCTACACTGTGTAAGGGGCCTAGGTCCCATCCATGCATGGTTGGGGCTTCAGTCTCCATAGGCACATGTGGACCCTGGTTAATTGGCACTTTTGGTCTTCTTGTGAAATTCCTGTTCTCCTCTTGATCCTTCTAAACTTCCCTCCTCTTTTCAACTAGTTCTTCTGTTTTCTGTCCAATAACTAATGGTGAGTTTATGCATCTATTTCCATCAGGTGCAGTGCGGAGCCACTCAGAGAATAGCTATGCTTAGATCCACTCTACAAGCATAGCAGAGCAATCCCTCCTGGGGTGAGTCTCAGGTTGGGCCAGTCATTGGCTGGATACTCTCTTAATCTCTGCTTTATTTTTGTCCCTGCCTATCTTGTAGACAGGGAAAACTTTGGGTCAAAGTTTTTGTGGGTGGACTGTTGTTCCCCTCACTCCACTAGGAGTCATGTTTAGTTACAAGGTAGCCTCTTTAGTCTCCTTGACCCCTGTTACTAGTAGTCTCAGCTAGAATCACCCTCATATTCTTCCAGGAGCCTACTCTGCTACACGTCTCCACCTTATCACAGAAAAGTCCCAACCCAAGGTTTCTCTTCTCTCTTCAAGCCCTCTGTCCTCCTGCCCCCCAGCTCTCCACAGGTCTGATATAGATCCTCATTTCTCTTTGCACTGCCTCTCTTATACTGTCTCCTCTTTTCAACTACTTCTGTTCTCTATTCTAATAATTTCGACATCTGAGTAGGAATTAAGCATTCTCCCTTGGGCTCTTCTTATTAGTTATCTTCTTTGGTTCTGTGAGTTGTAGTGTGGTTATCCTGTACTATAGGGCTAAAATCCACTTATAAGTAAGTCCATACCATGTGTTTCTTTCTGGGTCTGGGTTATCTCACTCAGGATGATGATTCAGTCCACTTTTAGTTAATTTGAATTGTTTTGATACTCACTACATTTAATTTTAGAGGTAGTTACACTTAAAAAATACTCACACAGTTTCTTTCAATCTGTAATGATGCAGAAAATCCAGGTACATTGATTACAAAACAAAAATAAAATTAAAAAAAATCCTACAGAACTCCGGAGCTCCTTTAACACCATGCACTACTCTGCACTTCTATTAAATGCCTCTGGCACTGCAGGCTAAACAGGCTGCCATTCTGTTCACACAGTTCACTTAGTATGAAAAGGTGATGAATTTGGAAAAACCTCTGATTTATGGCAGCACAGCCAGAGAACATCAAAGCTTGGTGTGAGTTCAGAAATAGATGACTTTTCCTTAGAAATCAATGGCTACCCTTTCACACCCAGGAAGAATTGATTAGACATCACTGGTGTCACTACTCCAGCTGTAATTAGATCATTATCTTACCTAATATAGGGTTCTGGCATTTAAGTCTGCCAGAATGAATGGTCCAGGCCTAGTGGTCCATCACCGTATTTCTAACTCCATGGATACTTCTCTGAACTCCAAAACTGTTTATGCTAATGATCTGAAATGAAGAAGTCTTCCAGGATGTTTTCTGGATAAAAGTATTGACTCAGTGTTGACTTAGTATTTAATGTTGTCTACCTCATATTCTGGTCTCTACTTTCTGGGTCTGTGATTAGATTGTGCATCAAAACTTCCTTAAGATTCTGTGAGCCATATGAAAAACTCTAGCCAAAAAGTTAGAATCAATTATCTGAAGCCAAGAATCCTTCCTTCTAGTATATTAACAAACTTTCTTCAAGATAGTACATGATCGATCATTAAGAAAATCTGAGTGACCTCATGAGTTTAATCCTTCTAACATGGCAAAACCATGTATTCCAAATAAGAAAAAAAAATCTCAATTTTTGAGCCAAAAAGATTTAGAATTGACTCATATACAATAGTACACATACAAAAGTGAGAACAAATGAAAGAAAAATTGAGTCTATTCAGTGTAAATAACAGAACAAGGCTAGCAAAAAGTATCAAGAAAAAGTAGAGTTGAAAAGCCTGTGAAGCTCTGATCATTCTCTTTGCACTCTTTAAAATTACATGTAAAAATGATCCATTTCATATCCAAGTCAACAGCACATTGTGGTAGGGGATGTTCTTTAAAAATTCACTAGAAACAACACAGATGTCCGTCAACTGAGGAATGGATACAGAAATTGTGGTACATTTACACAATGAAATACAACTCATCAATTAAATACAAAGAAATCATGAAATTAGCAGCAAATGGTGGGAAATAGAAAATATTATCAAGAGTGGGGTATCCCAGAAGCAGAAAAACACACATGGTATATACTCACTTATAAGTGGATATTAGACATATAATATAGGATAAACATAGTAAAATCTGTACATCTAAAGAAGCAAATCAAGAAGGAGAACCCTGGATAAGATGATCAATCCTCATTCAGAAAGGCAAACCAGACTGACACAAGAAGAGGGAGAAAACAGGGAACAGGACAGGAGCCCATCACAGAGGGCCTCTGAAAGGCCCTACCAGCAGGGTATCAAAGCAGATGCTAAGACTCATAATCAAACTTTGGGCAGAGTCCAGGAAATCTTATGAAAGAAGGGGGAGATAGAAAGACCTGGAGGAGAGAGAAATTCCACAAGAAGAACAACAGAAACAAAACATCTGGGCACAGGGATCTTTTTCTGAGACTGATACTCCAACCAAGTTCTATTCATGGAGATAACCTAGAACCCCTACACAGATGTAGCCCATGGCAGCTCAGAGTACAAATTTGTACCCTAGTAAGGGGAACAGGAACTGTCTCTGACATGAACTCAGTGGTTGGCTCTTTGATCACCTCCCCTTGATGGGGGATCAGGCTTACCAGGCCACAGAGGAAGACAATGAAGCCAGTTCGGGTGAGAACTGATAGAATAGGGTTAGATGGAAGGTGAGGAAGACCTCCCCTATCAATGTCCTTGTGGAGGGGCAAGGAAGGAGAAGAGAGAGGGAGGGTGGGGTTTGGAGGGGAAGAAGAAGGAAGCTAGAGCTGGGATACAAAGAGAATAAATTGTAATTAATAAAAATAATATTTACCCCATATTATTATCCTGTGTGCAGAAAACAAATAAATGTAAAAAAAAAATTAAAAATAAAAAAATTCCTTACTTGTTTTCTTCTACATCCAATGCACATCCCATTTGTCTTTCTAAGTGAAGATTAATCATCTTACCCTGTGTCCTCTTTCTTGTTTATCTTCTTTAGGTGTACAGACTTCATTAGGTTTATCATATCTTATAGGTCTATATAAGTGAGTATATACCATGTGTGTCTTTCTCCTTTTGGGATTCCTCACTCAGAATGATCTTTTCTAGATCCCATCATTTGCCTGCAAATTTCATAATTTTTGATTGCTGAGTAGCATTCCATTGTGTAAAAATACCACAATTTCTGTATCCATTTATCTATTGATGGACATCTGGATTGTTTCCAGGTTCTGACTATTATAAATAAAGCTGCTACAAACATAATTGAACAAATGTCCTTGTTCTGTACTTGAGCATATTTTGAGTATATGCCTAGCAGTGGTATAGGCAGGTCTTGAGGAAGCACTATTCCTAATTGTCTGAGAACACGCCAGATTGACTTCCAAAGTGGTTGTACCAGTTTACATTCCCACCAGCAATGGAGGAGGGTTACCCTTTCTCCACAACTTCTCCAGCATGTGTTGTCATTCGAGTGTTTGATTTTAGCCATTTTAGTCAGTGTAAGAGGAAATCTCAGGGTCATTTTGATTTGCATCTCCCTGATGGCTAAGGATGTTGAGCATCTCTTTAAGTGTTTCTCTGTCATTCTATATTCCTCTACAGAGAATTCTCTATTTAGCTCCATACCCCATTTTTTAATTGGATTACTTGATTTATTGCTTTTTAACTTCTTTAGTTCTTTATATATGCTGGATATCAGCCATCTGTAGGATGTAAGATTGGTGAAGATCCTTTCCCAGTCTGTTGGCTGTCATTTTGTTCTGACAAGAATGTCTTTTGCTTTACAGAAGCTTTTTAGTTTCATGAGGTCCCATTTACCGCAGAGGGCCTCTGAAAGATTCTGCCTAGCAGTGAATCAAAGCAGATACTAAGACTCATAACCAAACCTTCGGGAGAGTGCAGGAAATCATATGGAAGAAGGGGGAGTTAGTATGACTTGGAGAGGATAGGAGCTCCACAAGGACCAAATATATCTGGGCACAGGGGTCTTTTCTGAGACTGATACTCCACCAAGGACCATGTATGGATATAACAGAGAACCTCTGCTCGGTTTAGCCTGTGGTAGCTCAGTAACCAATTGGTTTCCTAAGGTGAGGGGAACAGGGACTATTTCTGACAGGAACTCAATGGCAGGTTCTTTGACCTCCCCACCTCTCAAGGGAGGAGCAGTCCTGCTAGGCCACAGAGGAGGACTCTGCAGCCAGTCCTGAAGATACCTGATAAAACAGGGTCAGATGAAAGGGGAGCAAGTCCTCCCCTATCAGTGGACTTGGAAAGGGGCAGGGAGGAGATGAGGGAGGAAGGGTGGGATTGGGAGGGAATGAGGAAGCAGGATACAGGTGAGATACAGAGTTAATAAAATGTAACTAATAATAAAAATAAAATAAATAAATAAAAATAAAAATGTAACTGATATTGAAAATAAAAAATAAATAAAAATAAAAAAAATTCACTGACTGAAAATAAATATGATGAAAATATACCTTCTGGGGATTGAGAAAGAGCTCTTTTTTTGTTTTTATTTATTTATTTATTTATTTATTTATTTATTTATTAGTTACATTTTATCAACTCTGTATCCCAACTGTATCTTGTTCCCTTGTTCCCTCCCAATTCTACCCTTCCTCCCTCTTCTCCTCCCTGCCCCTTTACATGTCCACTGATTCTGGAGGACCTCCTCCCCTTTCATCTGACCCTGTTTCATCAGGTATCTTCAGGATTAGCTACAAAGTCCTCCTCTGTAGCCTAGCAGGGCTCCTCTTACCTTGGGGTGGGGAGGTCAAAGAGCCTGCCATTGAGTTCCTGTTAGAAATAGTCCCTGTTCCCCTCACTATGGGAAACCAATTGGTTACTGAGCTACCACGGGCTACACCCAAGCAGAAGTTCTAGGTTATATCCATACATGGTCCTTGGTTGGAGATACAGTCTCAGAAAAGACCCCTGTGCCCAGATATATTTGGTCCTTGTGGAGCTCCTATCCTCTCCCCGTCATACTAACTCCCCCTTCTTTCATATGAAAGAGCTCTTTTTTCTACTTCAGAAATATTTGATAAGCACTTTTTATAGAAAAATGAACATATATAGTAAAGTGGATGTATCTAGGTATGGTATCCATTATTAGTCTCTCAGACAATGTTGTATATATGTCCAGAGATTAACCATCTGTTGGGGTTGGTCTGCTGCTTGTATTTTGATGGTAATTGCTGGCAGTCAAGATCTGGTTACTGTCTGGATAAACCTATCCTTGTTGTATTAACCTGCTTAAGACATTATACTTGACTGGTTAATTAAAGGCCTAAAACCTGGGCACGGCAGAATGAGGAGACATGGCTATGGCTTAATAATACAGTCATGATAATCATAGTGCAAATAGTCAATGACATTATTTAGTCCAACATCATTTTTTTTTTGCAACAACAACCATCTCTGCTTTGGCATTCTGTTTTTCAATAGAAATATCCACCCCTCTCTCCTCCAACAAGGAGGACCCACTGTCTGCCCTGCAGAACCTTATACAAAGCACCATATGATCTCAGCACAGATTTTTTTAACATCCCTACCTTGCTTTATAAATATTCAAAGTCTAAGTAATCCCCTGAATTGTCAGTGTTTTGTTTGTTTGTTTGTTTGTTTGTTTATTCCTTGATACTTCTACTAAGGCAGGTCCTCGTTAGAATATTTCTAAAACATGTGATAGACTATTTGTTTCCAAAATCCGAGAACAGAAACTGAAGAGCTATCTGTGACCTTTACCACTTTTCTAGTGTCATAGTTACAATGATTAAGTAAAGATGACAGTTACAGAAGCTGACAAGGGCTTACAGCCAGATACCCTATTTTAACATTTCTGTCCATGGAACCAAAATATATTCTTGGAGCCTTCCTGTTGTCATACAAGACATAATTTAGAGTTAGGAACATGCCCACAATATTCACCAGCCCAGGACTTCAGGTTCCCTGAATAAGTCACTGTAGGTGTAGCCAATTTCATAAGACACAGGTTATGGAATTGAGAGCAGTATTTATTATCCCATCACCAGAAACACAGCTACCAAAGGTCTCAAAATACTCAAGCTCATTACTCAGCATGAATCTTCCCTGAATGGAAAGCACTGCTCCCATGAGGTGGTTTTTGAGCCTGAAATAAATGGACAGTAATACGACTGTGTAAGATGAACAATAATAAAGCTTAATTTTGCTAACATGTCCATTTGCTAAACTAGGCAAACATGCTGAGCTAAAGAGCCACACATAGATGAGAAGCCATTCACTTCTCATCAGTATCGGAGTATCAGTGGGCAAGGCTATCCTATTCCTGTTCAGGCAGCACACACAGCTTTCTTTGTCTGGTGAGCCAACCCACCCTCTCACATTGTCCTGTGATGTGAGGGATTAACCTAGCTCCGAGTCTTATCTCGAATTTGCTTGCTTGCACACAAGCAAGAACAAGTGGTATGCTTTTGTGTTAAGATAATAAAAATGGCAACTGCAAATTCCTGATAACTTTTCTGGCAGTCTGGAAATCCTTGTTAACTTTCACTGTTTTTATCTCTTCAAGCATTTCTTTTCACCCTTCCCATCTCTACAGAATGAATATGAGCCTCTAAGTGAGTTCTACCTGATCAGCTTTGACTTAGAATTCAGATTTTACAAGTTTCACATTAAAATTAAATAAAACTGTAAACAGTTTATCATTTTACCCTAAGTGGAATGAACCTAAAAAAACTCAAAAAAAATTTTGGAACTATAGGGACTTGCTTAGCTGTATGTGAAAAAGTTACTGAGAAGAAATAATGTGGGGAAAACATTACAGTGCCAATGTCGTTGTGCATCTCTGGGTGTCGGCAATAAAACAAGTATGTCATTTGAAGTAGTTTCCAGGGAAACAAGCAAGGATCACTAAGCTTTTTCAAATATTTGAAGATGAGAAATTCATTTTTGTTGTAGAAATCATTCTGTAATGTCAATATTTCTATATATGTTAGTTTAATAAGAGAACCATTGGACAACTCCCAATGTATCAAGTTCAACACATGAATTTTCAACTTTAGAACAGTGTACGAAGTCCTACACTCTCAGTAGAAATAATACTTCAAGTTTTGATCACTGGTCAGAAGTAGGAGGTTGTGGACACACATGCTAAACAAGGCAGTTTTTCTGTGTATTTTGTTTAGAAGCTATGCAATTGAATTAAAAAAACTAAGCATAGTTCAGAAAGAATACTTTCAACTTCTGATTGAGTCATAGGTCCATAACCCACTGTCACTCAAGAAGCATTTGTAATTCTGTAACCAAACCTGATATAATTTTCTTGAATGAACAATTAAAATTGTGTTACAATAATAAAGGAAAGAGTATAAAAGATAACGAATACCATTCTTGCGCTGTATCTGGCTATGAGTTTGTGCAAATTTAAACTCCGGCATTAAGTAATACAAGGTTTGTCATTTAATGTTCTATCATAAACTTTCTCATGTTGTTGTATGAGCATTATGCTAGCTAATAATTACATAGCATCTTAATGTAAATATCTCATAATGTTATATTTCTGTATCTCACAGTATTCATCTCATTCCCCCTTAGGATGGGTCATTTCCTCATTTCAGCCTTACCGTGTGATAAATAACATGTTCCATTGATATATATTTTTCAATATTGAATGATAGCCTTTGAGTAAGTTTTCCAAGGGAAAAAAATTTAGATAAATTTATAGAGGTTTATGCTCTAAACACATTTTATTACAAACATTATATAATATGCACATTGTGTTATGTCAAAGTATATACATACATAGTTTACAAATCTTTACAAATTTACATATACGTCTTTCCCTGTAGTATTTCAGGCTTGAGTAATAGTAACTACACTTATAATCAATGCATGCCTCCCACCTAAACCCAAACCTCACCTATGCCTTCTGCAGTTGACATGCCCTTCCCTGGAAAAGGTCTCAAACAGGACAGATGAGATACACAGGAGGTTTGAGCCTCTCTCTCTCTTTTTATGATGCATAATTCAGAAATTTCCTTTGAGATATTTTTTTAAGTGGAAAGTGGGGTGGGCGCATTTGTTTCTTGTTTTTCTGCACTTGCTGGCCAAATGACCAGTGACAGTAAACGAATAATCAAAATCAAATAAAACGAGGGAGCTAGGAAAGGGTACCATCTGTCCAAAAGGGGAGGCGGGCGACGATCAGGAAAGATTAAGAAAATGTGCAAATAGTTAAAAACAAGGAATGCTTTCAATTCACTAATGTTTCCCCTTTATGAACTGCCACAGTTTAGCAAATGTCAATGAGAGGGAAGGCCCCGGTGCTGTGGGGGTGGGAGGGTGGGGGAGATGGCAGAGTCCTTACTCCAGAAGGTAATGGGGGGTCACTGGTGTTCTGTGTAGAGCCATCCTTCTCACAAGAGATCGTGCCACCCATCAAGTCTTCACCTCCAGCCTCGCAGCCAGCACCAACACGATGCAGATGGTGGCATGCGGGGCACACAGCCTCGAGTTACCCCCTAGTAAGGATTCCCCTAACGTGAACTGCAAGACTTGGGCTGAAGCTCTTACGAGGAGGAAGAGGGATCAGGCAAGAAGCCTCGTGCCTTCTGAGACCTCCTCCCCCTACCCCAACTTTTGCAACTGCAGATTGCCGTGAGAACATCTTGCGGGGAGTGGACCTCCACCGAAGAGGGCCCTAAGAAAGAAAATAACAGGAGAACCTGGGGATGGAGAGGGGGGTAGGGACTCACAGAGCAAGGGCGGAGCTGAGATGCTGCTGTTTGTGGGTGAACGCCTGGAAACTAACAACTGCATGGTTGGCTAACACGCTGCTCTATCAACACTGCTGGGCCCTGAAGTCCTAGTTTTGATACCATTTTTTTTTTCCCCTTTAGTGTTGTGAGTAGAGGGAGGAATTGTTTTCCCCATGACACAAGCTACTGTCGTATGGCTTTCATATCAAGTATCTGCTTCCCTTTGTTCCAATTAATCATCTGACCAAATTTATGATAGGAGGTTAGACTTACAAACACCAAAGCACCACAAATGCATGTGGTATCTAGTGACACTGGGTTGAAAAAAATGACAATATAAATACCATATATCAAATTACCATTGTTTCACACCACGATAAAAAGAGGTGGTGGTGGTTATGGTAGTGGTGTTGGGGTGGGAAAGAGTTGTTCTGGAAAGGAATGAGGGAAGGGTAGAACCAATCTCAAGCAGCCAGGTGGTGGAGTGGAAGGTATGTGACCCTGTGATCTGTCGGGTAGGTGGCCAGAATGGCCGTCTGCTAAAGCATCTTGGCAAAAGGAGTGGGAACCAAGGGCAATGGCTGGCGGATGCAATATCACTGTCGATGGCTCTTGATTGAGGGCAAATGTGAGACTTTCAATTCAGAAGGTTCTGATGAGTCAGGAATTTCATTTCTACTGACCTTGTTCTGATCAACAGAGACGTTCTCCTTTCCTGGTGATACATACAAATAAAAGATACAGATATAAAATTTTAATTTTTTTCTTCTAATTTTGAGATTACAATATAATTACTGTTAACCCTGAGGACAAGGAGAAAACACCAAATCCATGACTGTCCAATTAAAGCAAGCTGTATTTGGGAATACGCTTGGGGCTGGCCAGCCCAGCTGTCAATCTCACCTTAAGAAGGGATTAGAGAGAACAACCCCTGCCAGCCTCTTGAAGTCCCTTTTATAGGAGTAATAAAATGTTTACAGAGGTTTAGAGATGGTGGTTATATATTGTTAGAAATATAAAATGAAAAGGAAGGAACAAGGGTAAAATTATGCATCATGTGATTAAGGTCCCAAGTTTAGTTGAAACCCAAGTTTGGGTGGAAAAACATGTTTTGGAGTTTAGATCAGATCTCAGAAACAATTTATTTTTAGCTACAACTACAAACTTTAACTTCCAAGAACCTAACACATGACAAACAGAAACATTTTCATTTTTTATTTTTATTAATTACAGTTTATTCACTTTGGATTGCCCCTGTAGCTCCCGCCCTCCTCCCTTCCCAATCTTATTCTCCCTCCCCCTTCACCACCCATGTCCCTCCCCAAATCCACTGATGAGGAAGGTCCTCCTCTCCTTTCTTCTGATCCTAATCTATCAGGTTTCATCAGGAGTGGCTGCATTGTCTTCCTCTGTGGCCTGAAGATACAATTACAGAAAATGATATATCTCTTAAAGAAAAATTAGAATCAGAAAAGTTACAAACACAAAACATCCAAGAAATCAAAGATGCCATGAAAAGACAAAATCTAAGAATAATAGGAATAGACAAAAAAAAAAAATTCCAGTCTCCATGGTCCAGAAAATATTTTCAAGAAAATCATAGAAGAAAATTTCTCTAACTTAAAGAAAGAGAAGCCTTTAAACACACAGGAGGCTTACAGAATGCCAAATAGACTAGACCAGAAAAGAAACTCCTCATGTCACATAATAGTCAAAACACTAAATCTACAGGGCAAAGAATAAATATTAAAAGCAGCAAGGGAAAAAGGGCAAGTAACATACAAAGATAGACCTATCAGAATCACACTAGACTTCTTGGCAGACACTATGAAAGCCAGAGGCCTGGGAAGATGTCATATAGATTCTAAGAGAACACAGATGTCAAACGAGACTACAACACCGAGCAAAACTTTCAACCAACAGAGATGGAGAAAACAAAATATGCCATGACAAAACTAAACTTAAACAATATCTACACTGCAACCAAGCCCTATAGAAGATCCTGGAAGGAAAACTCCAATCTAACAATATCAACTACACCCAAGAAATTACAGGATATATATACCTTCACAATGAAAAATCAAAAGAAAATAAGCACACAAACACAATATCACCACCTACTCTACAATAAAAGGAATTAGCATTCATTGGTCACTATTATCTATCAAAATCAACAGACTCAACTCTCCAATAAAAAGACAGACTAACAGAAGGGTTGCAGAAACAGGATCCAACACTCTACTGCATAACAGAAAGACACCTCTCCAACAAAGACAGCTACTACCTCAAAGTAAAGGGCTGGAAAATATTTCCAAGCAAACAGACCCAGAAAACAAGGTGGATTAGTTACTCTAATATCTAATAAAATAGATTTCAACCAAAATTAATCATTCTCATCAAAGGACATTTCATTCTCATCAAAGGAAAAATCCACCAGGACAACATCACAGTCCTGAACATTTATGCCCCAAATACAAGAATACATGTATTTATAAATAAAACATTATTAAAGCTCAAACAATACATCCATCCCAACACCTTAATAGTGGGAGACTTCAACGCTCCACTCTCCCCAAGGGATAGATCATCAAGACATAAGGTAAATAGGAAAATAATGACACTTAGAGAGATCCTAAATCAAATGGACCTAAAAGATGTCTACAGAACTTTTCACACAAAATCAAAATAAAATACCTTCTTCTCAGCACCCCATGGAACCTTCTCCAAAACTGACCATAGAGCTGGACACAAAGGAAGCCTCAACAGATTTGAAAATATTGAAATAATCTTTTGTATCCTATCAGACCACCTTGGCCTAAAACTAGATCTCAGCAAAAACAGAAATAACAAAAAGCATACTCAAACTTGGAAACTAAACAACTCTCTACTCAACCACAGCTGGATCAGGGAAGAAATAAAAAAAAATAATAATAATAATAAAATAAAGTAATTAGAGACTTCCTAAAATTAAATGAAAAGGAAGGCACAACTTACACGAATTTATGAGATACAAAGAAAGCAGTATTAAGAGGAAAGTTCAAAGCACTAAATGCCTTCAAAATGAATTTTGAGACATCTCATGCAAACAACTTAACAGCAGAACTGAAAGCCCTAGGGGGCAGGGCGCGGGGAAGAAGTAGATACACTGAAGAAGAGTAGATTGTTGGAAATAATCAAACTCAGGGCTGAAATCAATAAGTTAGAAACAAATAAAACAATTCAAAAAAATCAATGAAACCAAGAGCTGGTTCTTTGAGAAAATCAACAAGATAGACAAACGCTTGACCAAACTAACTAAATATGAGAGAGAAATTATCCAAATCAGCAAAATCGAAAAGAAAAGAGAGACATAACTACAGACACTGAGGAAATTCAAGGAATCATTAGGTCTTACGTCAAAAGTCTATAACAACAAAATTTGAAAAACTAATGAAATGGACAATTTTCTTGATAGACTCCATCTACCAAAGCTAAACTAAGATCAGGTAAATAGATTAAAGAGTCCTATATCCCAAGGAAATAGATGTAGTCTTCAAAAGTCTTCCTGACAAACAAACAAAAAAAAAAGCCCAGGGTTAGATGGTTTCAGCAGAGAATTCTACCAGACCTTCAAAAAAGAGTGAATGACAGTATTCTCCAAAGTATCCCACAAAATAGAAACAGAAAGAATATTATCAAATTCATTCAATGAGGCCACAGTAACCTTGACACCTAAACCACACAAAGACCCAACAAAAAAAGAGAACTTCAGACCTATCTCTACTACTAACATTAATGCAAAAATACTCAATAAATTATTCGCAAACTAAGTCCAAGAACACAGAAAAGATATCATGCATCATGACTAAATATGCTTCTTCTCAGGAATGCAGGGGTTGTTCAATATATGGAAATCCATCAATGTAATCCAACACATTAACAAACCACATTATCACCACATAAGATGCTAAAAAAGCATTTGACAAAATCCAACACCTATTCATATTTAAAGTTTTAGCGAGATCAGGGATAAAAGGCCCATACCTAAACATTGCAAAGGCAATATACAACAAGCTTGTATATAGCCAACATCAAATTAAATGGAAAGAAATATAAATTAATCCCACTGAAATCAGGGACAAGTCAAGGCTGCCTACTCTTTCCCTGTTTCTTCAACATAGTACTTGAAGTCCTAGCTAGAGCAATAAGAAAACTAAAAGAGATCAAGGGAATACAAATTGGAAAGAAAATGTCAAAGTATTACTATTCACAGATGATACAAGAGTATACATGAGTGACCCAAAAATTCAACCAGGAAAGTCCTTCAGCTGATAAATGCCTTCAGCAAAATGACTGGATACAAAATTAACTCAAAAAAATCAGTAGCCCTCTAAGCGCTGAGAAAGAAATTAGGAAAACAATACCCTTTACAATAGCCACAAATAATATAAAATACCTTATCAGTGGACTGGGGGAGGGGCACGAGTGGGGAAGAGGGAAGGAGGGTGGGACTGGGAGGCAAGGAGGAAGGGGGCTACAGGAGGATTCAAAGTGAATAAACTGTAATTAATAAAAATTTAAAAACAGCAAAAAAGAAGTTAAAAAGCAAAAAAATCAAGTAATCCAATTAAAAAATGGCGTAGAGCTAAATATAGAATTCTCTGTAGAGGAATATAAATGACAGAAAAACACTTGAAGAAATGTTCAATGCCCTTAATCATCAGACAAATGCAAATCAAAACAACCTTGAGATTTCACCTTCCACTCAGAAGAATGGCTAAGATAAAAAACTCAAGAGACAATACATGCTGGAGAGGATGTGAAGAAAGAGGAACCCATTGCTGATGAAAATGTAAACTTTTGCAACCACTTTGGAAATCAATCTGGCGCTTCCTCAGACAACTGGGAATAGTGCTTCCTCAAATTCCAGCTATTCCACTCCTAGACATATATCCAAAATATGCTCAAGTACACAGCAAAGACATTTGCCCAACCATGTTCATAGCAGCTTTATTCGTAATAGCCGGAACCCAGAAACAACCCAGATGGCCCTCAACTGAGGAATGGATGCAGAAATTGTGGTACATTTACATAATGGGACACTACTCAGTAATTAAAAACAAGGAAATCATGAAATTTGGAGGCAAATGGTGGGATGTAGAAAAGATCATCCTGAGTGAGGTATCCCAGAAGCAGAAAGACGCACATGGGATATAGTCTCCTATAAGTGGATATTAGACATATAATATAGGATAATCATATTAAAATCTGTACACCTAAAGAAGCTAAGCAAGAAGGAAGACCCTGGGTAAGATGATCAATCCTCACTCAGAAAGACAAATGGGATGGATATTGGAAGAAGGAGAAAACAGGAAACAGGACAGGAGCCTACCACAAAGGGCCTCTGACAGACTCAACCCAGCAATGTATCAAAGCAAATACCCATAGCCAAACTTTGGGCAGAGTGCAGGGAATCTTATGAAAGAAGGGGGAGATAGTAAGACCTGGAGAGGACAGGAGCTCCATAAGAAGAGCAACAGAACCAAAAAAAATCTGGGCACAGGTGTCTTTTGTTAGACTGATATTCCAACCAAAAACCGTTCATGGATATAACCTAGACCTCCTGCTTAAATGTAGCCCATGGCAGCTCAGTATCCAGGTAGGTTCCCTGATAATGGGAACAGGGACTGTCCTTGACATTAACTCAGTGGCTGGCTCTTTGTTCACCTTCCCCTGGGGAGGAGGGGGAGGAGCAATCTTGCCAGGCCACAGAGGAGGACAATGCAGTCAGTCCTGATGAGATCTGATAAGCTATGGTCAGATGGAAGGCAAAGAGGACCCCCTCATGAGTAGACTTGGAGAGGGTCATGTTACGAAATGAGGGAGGAAGGATGGTATTGGGAGGGAATGAGTGAGGGGACTACAGCTGGGATACAAAATGAAAAAATTGTAACTAATATAAAAAATAAAAAATAATTTAAAAAAGAAAAAAAAATGCATGCAGAGATAAACAGAAAATTCCCAATAGAGGAATATCGAATGGCAAGTAAACCTTTAAAGAAATGTTCAACGTCCTTAATCATCAGGCAGATGCAAATCAAAATAACCATGAGATTTCACCTTACATCCATCAGAATGGCTAAGATCAAAAACTCAAGTGACAACACATGCTAGATAGGATGTGGAGAAAGGGGAACCCTCCTCCATTGCTGGTGGGAATGTATCATAGTAAAATCACTTTGGAAATCAATCCAGCACTTTCTCAGAAGATTAGTAATAGTGATACCTCAAGATCCAGCTATACCACTCCTAGGCATACATCCTAAATATGCTCAACTATAAAACAAGAACATTTCCTCAACCATGTTTGTAATAACTCTATATGTAATAGTCAGAATCTGGAAACCACCTAGATGTCCCTCAACAGAGTAATGGATATAGAAATTGTGGTACATTTACACAGTGGAATACTACTCAGCAATTTACAAAGAAAAAAAAAAGGAAATTATGAAAGTTGCAGGCAAATGGTTGGATCAAGAAAAGATCCTCTTGATTGTGGTGACCTAGAAGCAGAAAGACACATATGGTATATACTCACTAATAAGTGGTTATTAGACATGTAACCTAAGACAAACATACTAAAATCTCTACTCTGAACAAAGCTAAACAAGGAAGCCCCTAGGGAAGATGCTCAATCTTCATTCTGAAGAGCCAATGAGATAGACATTGGAGGCAGGAGAAGACAGGGAACAGGACAGGAGCCTACCACAGATGGTCCCTGAAAGACTCTACTGATTGAGGTGCTGAAGCAGAGGCTGAGACTCATGGCCAAACTCTGAGCAGAGTGCATTGGAATTTTATGAAAAAGGGGGGAAAAGGAAAGACCTGAAGGGGACAGGTACTCCAAAAGGTGACCAATAGAGAAAAAAAATGGATCCTGGGGTCCCTGCAGAGACTGATACCCCAACCAAGGACCATGCTCAGAATGGACCTAAAACCCCTGCTCAGATTTAGCCCATAGAATCAGATCCCTAGTAAAGGGAACAGGGTCTGTCTCTGGCATAAACTCAGTTGCAGGCTCTCTGATCATCTCTACCTGAGTTGTTGCGGTACAGCCCAACAAGGGGGTGCAGCCCTACCATGCCACAGAGGAAGACAATTCAGCCAGTTCTGATGAGACCTGATAGGCTAGGTTCATACAAACAGGGAGGTGGTCCTCTCCATATCAGTAGACTAGGTGAGGGGCATAGGTGGAGAAGAGGGATGGTGCATTTAGGAGGGGATGAGGGAGGCCAACCACCAGGATACAATATGAATAAACTGTAATATATAATAATAATTAAAATTTTTAAAAATAAAATTAATGATCTCTTTTTTAGTTGTTATATGCATATATGTACAGATGTATATGTGTGTGTGTTTGTGCGTAGAGATGCTATATATTTGTATATATCTTCCTAATCATAATTTGCTTTGTCTTTATAAAGTGACTTGTATGTATTTGTTCAGTGCTGGCCATTTGGTATTGGATAAGCCATTGGTGTGTTATTTATTTTCTGTCACCATTTCTTAATTCCCTGTTAGGTTTAAACAAAAAAACTGGTCTTTTCTCTTTCCACCTTTGCATGCCTATTGGTTTTATCCTTATTCAGCTCATGCTGAGGCAATAGTATTCATTCTTATTTCTAATTTGCAGTATTTTACTAAAGAAATTGAGACAATCTTAGCTCTCTGTCACATACATACAAGAAGAGCTTGGGTTTGGAGTCTAAATCTTTGTTGTTTCCTTAATGTGTGATTTGCTTTCTCCAAAATAGAGATAATAATGCATTTCCCCTTTAATCATTGTTAGGATTAAACTTCATCATGATTATAAAGTCAGCATTAATACTAACCTGCATGTGTTTGGTGGTAGACAATGCACCCAAAATATAGCTATAGTTTCCGCTTCACCATAAAATGCTGTCACCATGAGCTATTATTATCCCTATGTGTGAACAAGAATGTAGTGCTTTAGTAAGATGGAGTAAGGCATCCTTCACAAGAAAATTCTTTCGTCGATGGAGCCAAAAAGTGAAGAGACTCAACTGCAGTGCACTTTTCCAAGAGGCAAATTGCTCTCATTCTTTGTTCATTGATAACTGAATTTTGAACATCACACTTTAAGGATCATAATTCATTACAACAAAAGAATTAAACCAGTATTAAATGTGAAATTATATTTTTCATGTTGTTCTTTAATATTCCAAATGTACAAATATTAATTTTCATTTTAGGATACAGTTTTATGTTTATTTGTAGGTTTTCTTTTATAGTAAAGCCCATTTTTTTTCATTCTCTCTAGTAAAGTACAGTGACTATTGTGCTAAGTGAAATAAGCCAGATTTAGAAAGAAAATCGTAATGATTTCTCTCCTATGAAGAATCTAGAGTTAAATGTGAGGGTGGCAGGAGAGTATTATGTGAGATTAGGAAGAGTTCTTAATGGAAATGGTAGAATGGATAATAAAAGAAGAAGGAAAGACTGCTTG
Source organism: Rhombomys opimus (assembly GCA_010120015.1). NCBI lineage: Eukaryota > Metazoa > Chordata > Mammalia > Rodentia > Muridae > Rhombomys > Rhombomys opimus. Next base: position 471,969 of record REGO01000725.1, on the reverse strand, counting down.
GAGGAGGGAAATGGATAGGAACAAAAGTGGCATGGGGCTTGTGGGTATCCCCAGGAAAGGGCCATCAAGGCTCAAGGCCTGGGGTAGCTTACACTGAGGTAACTATGGAAGAGGTCAGGTGAGAGTATGTGAACTGACTTCGGAGAGTTCTCCCAGAGATGAACAACAAATGGCAGTCTTATGGATGGTGTAGAGGAACCTGATTGGTAGACCAAAGCTATATAAAGTGCTATGGTCTCTCTTCTGGAGTAAAGGACTCTGTATCTGCTCACCCTTGAACTGCATTTACCTGACTCCGGTGGTATCTGTGTGATGACTCTGTACCTTTCATTCACTTGGCCTGGATCCTCTGTCCTTACCAATGGGCTGGACAGTTGGGAGGAGGAGGGCATGGAATACTAATAAGAAAAAAATTACAAGGTAATAAATGAGTGAAAATACCATATGAAGTCTATCATTTTGAATGCTAGCTTAAAAATAATCAAATATATATAAAATATAGTGAACAAGTCATTTATTTTTGCATATAATATTTATTTCATTCAGTATAAACCTAGAAAGAGAGATGTCTGATGTTCATGTTCTGTCTATTTGATCTGTTCATCCCAGCCTTCTTGTTCAATTATGTAAAAAGGATTTTAATTATTTTCATTAAAGTATTTTAAAATCTGCCTAGGTTTATAATATTCAGCAGTCCCTAAGTACATAAATCAATATGTAAATATGTATATATGACTGTATTCATTTATCCACATATACATACATTAAACTTGTTTTTTTTTTATTTTCTACTTAGTGATGGATTACTTTCTGGAGTTTCTGCATGCATACATCTATTTGTGCACACTGAGTATAACTAATATTAACATTGTAATTTAATATTGGCATCAAGTTGACATGGGCTTTTATTCACTAAAATTCTAAGAAGGGTAGAACAAAGCTTTGGTTGTCCTATAAGTAATTTTCATACTTCATGTACATATAAATAACACTTTTGAATTTTTTATTTACATTCTCTCTGTTGTATCTTCTGCTTAACTATGACCATTAGTAACCAAGCACTTCTAGGCCAGACATAATATTTCTAATGTTTAGACATTCTTTTTCTATCTGAGGCTGAGTTGGTTTCTCTTAATGCTCAGTTAAGTCTTAAGGGAGAAATAAAGCATAGCCTGAGTGTATCTTGTTAATGCCTGAGTTCTAAAACCACTAGCAATAGTAAAAGGATCAAAGTCTGTCTCAAATATCATCAAAATAATGAATAAAGTAGGAACTCTTCATTCTTGGATCTCTTTCTCAAACCATCAGAGAACTGTGAGGTGACAATAATTAAGCCAGGTCCCCAGGGACACTCAAGAACAGCATTCCAATGGAGTTGACAAGGATAGAGAATTTCCCAGAGAGTATATTCAATGACTTTGGAAATGAATTTTTATTGTCTTGATTTTTTTTATATTGTTATTCCCTAATACTTTAGGTGGATGATCAACTGTGGTTGATTGAGGAGTTATTAGAGGAGGATGATTAAGACAGTATCTTTTTAATTAATGAATTAATTATTACAATTTATTCACTTTGTATCCAGCTGTAGCCCTCATCTTCTCCTGGTCCCACCCACCCTACCTCTTCTCCCCCTATGCCCCTCCCCTAGTCCACTAATAAAGGAGGACCTCTTTCTCTTCTACCTGACCCTAGCCTATCAGGTCTTATCAGTGCTGGCTGCATCATCCTCCTTTGTGCTCTGGTAAGGCTGCATCCTCCAAAGAGAGGTGATCAAAGAGCCATCCACTGAGTTTATGTCAGAGACAGCCCCTGATCCCCTTACTAGGGACCACACTTGGAAACTGAGAAGCCTATGGGCTACCTCTGAGCAGGACATCTAGGTCCTCTCCATGTATGGTTGCTGGTTGGAGTATCGGTCTCTACAGGCATCCCTGGGCCAGGTTTTTTGCTCTGTTGGTGTGCTTGTGGAGCTCCTGTCCCCTCCATGTCATTCTAGCTCCCCCTTCTTCCATAAGGCTCCCTGAAGTCTTGGCTCAGCCGTTAAAGGCTAGGCCCACAACCGTAAATAAGACAGTATCTTATGCCTCCCCGAGTTGTCAGCCCCACCTCAACCCTAAGCTCACTCTACTTTGTTTGATGTAGAAATAGCAAATCACCAACCCAGGAAGAACCACATGCTATGTACTCACTCCTCACCTGTAAGTGGATTTTAGCCATATTGTACAAGATAAGCGTATTATGAGGCACAGACCCAAAGAACATAAGTAATAAGGAGGACCCAAGTAAGGATGCATAAATCTCACTTCGAAGGGGAGATAGAATATGCAGAGATAATAGCTGAAGAGAGGGAACAAGGTAGGAGGGGGACACAGAAGTTAAGAGGGTAGAGATCAGACCTAAGGAGAGCAAGGGCAAGAGGATAGAAAAAAAGTAGAGAAAAGAGTAACTGAGGGTGGGGACATCTCTGTGACAAGCTGGAGACCTAAGTCAGAGTAGGCTCCTTAGGGAATATGAGGGGGATTCAAACAGAGACTCCTAGTAGCAAAGACTGTGAAACTGAAGAAGACATCCTCTAACCAGACTAGTTTTCTGGGAAAGGGTGGGGAACACCAACCAACCCACAAAAACTTTGACGCAAAATTTACTCTGTCTATGAGATGTACAAATATAAAGATAGAACCAACAGAACAGAGATTGGGGGAATGCCCAACAGATGACTGGCCCAACCAAAGACTCACCCTGTTGGAGACTGCCACCCCCTGACACTATGAAAGATACTCTGTTAAGCATAGGAGCAGAGTTGTCCTCCGAGGGGCTCTACCCAGCAGCTCCTCAAAACAGATGCTTTGTTTTGCTCTGTTCAAAACAGTCTTGAGGAATAGTGGGAAGAAAGAGTAAAGGACCTAGAAATGATTGGAGCTCCATAAGAAAAATAACAGAGCTAACTAACCAGATCCCAGAGGGTTTTGCTGAGATTGAAACATCAATCAAGAACCATGCATGAACTGGACCTAGGCCCCCTACAAAGATGGGAAGCTTAGGCTTCAAGTGGGTAATCTAGTAAGAGAAATGGGGACTGCATCAGACACACTAGCTAGCTTTTTTAGATGGTGTTTCCGGGAAAGGATAGCCTTGACAGGCCACAAGGAAGTAGGACATGCTCAGTCCTGATGCACAGTGATGAGCCTAGGATGGATGAGAAAGGGAGTTCTCCTTTTCTGAGAAAAGGGAGAAGGGCAGGGGAGAGAGAGGCTTTGGAACTGGAAGGAGGACGAAAGGGGCTAAAAAGATGTAGAGTGGATAAAATTAAAAATGAGAAAAATGAAGAAATAGAAAATCACTCACAAATGGCAGTCATGTGTTGTATTTGCAGTGGTATGCCATCCCTTGTCCCTTTTAAGTGCTCCTGGTGGCTTTGCAGAAAGGGCAGATGTAAACAAATGCCCTCTGTCAGGTTGAAACAGGCCTCTGCATTTTTTTGTGGCATCCTTTCCCAGGCATTCTTTTCTTTTTTCTCCAGTTTCTCATTTGCTTTCAGTCATCCTTTCAGCCTTTCTCTCTCATTTAGAATTCCTTGTTACCCCTTTCCAAACATAGATTTCCTTAAAATTCTAAGATACAGTTATCAAGGTTTTGCTCCCATGTTTGTAGATAAGTTCATATATATATATATATATATATATATATATATTATTAATATATACATATAATCAAATATCCTGATAAATAATAAAGGGAAGAGAACAATCAGAGTAAGTTTATATGACCAAATTGCTGCAGCCATGCTCATAGGCCAAAGATTGCCAGAAACATAACTGCTGTTGAACAAGTTAGGTTTATTAATCTCCAGAGTGAGAAATCACAACCAACCTAGTCAACTCTGGAGGATTTTAGAGATAATATGGACACAGTCACTGGATTTGACTCTGTTGTATGACTTCAAGGTTGTAAGGAACCAGAGCTGTGCCTGGATTGGATCTGTCTGGAAGCAAGGCATGTGCCTTGGTAAGGAATTATAATAAATCTTAATAGGAAGAATGACAATATAAACAGAATTCTCAATAGAGGAATACCAAATGGCAGAGAAACACTTAAAGAATGTTCAACACCCTTACGTATCAGAAAAATGCTAATCAAAATGACCCAGAGATTTCACCTTACACCCATCAGAATGGCTAAGATCAAAAACTCAAGTGAGAAGACATGCTGGAGAGAATGTGGAGAAAGGGGAACCTTGCCCCTCCATTGCTGCTGGGAATGTAAACTTGTACAACCACTTTTGAAATCAATCTGCTGCTTTCTTAGACAATTACAAAGAGTGCTATCTCAATATTCAACTGTACTACTCCTGGGCATATATACAAAAGATACTCAAATATACAACAAGGACATTTTCTTAACCATGTGCATAGCAGCTTTATTTGTAATAGACAAAAGCTGGGAATAAACCAGATGCACCTCATTTGAGGAATAGATGCAGACATTGTGGTACATTTACACAATGGAATACTACTCAGCAGTTAAAAACAAGGAAATCATGAACTTTGCAGGCAAATGATGGGAACTAGAGAAGATCATCCTGAGTGAGGTATACCAGAAGCAGAAAGACACACATGATATACAGTCTCTTATAGGTGGATATTAGACATATTATATGGGATAATCATACTAACATCTGTATACCTAAAGAAGCTACACAGAAGGAGGACGCTTGATGCTCCATCTTCATTCAGAAAGGCAAACTGGATGGGCATCGGAAGAGGGAGAAACAAAGAATAGGACAGGAGCTTATCACAGAGGGCCTCTGAAAGACACTACCAGCAGGTTATTAAAGCAGATGCTGAGACTCATAGCCAAACTTGGGGCAGAGTGCAAGAAATGTTATGAAAAAAGGGGGAGAGAGAACAGAACAAGGAGAGCAACAGAAACAAAAAATGTAGGCACAGGGTTCTTTTCTGAGACTGATACTCCAACCAAGGACCATTCATGGAGATAACCTAGAACCCTGGCTCAGGTGTAGCCCATGGCAGCTCAGTATACAAGTGGGTTCCCTTGTAAGAGGAACAGGGTCTGTCTGTCTCTGACATGAACTCAGTGGCTGGTTCTTTGATCACCTCCCCCCTGAGTGGGGAGAAGCCTTACCAGGCCACAGCAGAAGACAATGCAGCCAATCATGATGAGACCTGATAGAATAGGGTCAGATGGAAGGGGTGGAGGACCTCCCCTACCACTGGACTGTGGGAGGGGCATAAGAGAAAAAGAAAGAGAAAGAGTGGGGATTGGGGGACAAGGGAGGGGGCTACAGCTTGGATATAAAGTGAATAAGCTGTAATTAATTAATTAAAAATAATAAAGGTGAGGTTCTCCTCTCCTTTCTGATCTTAGTCTATCAGATCTCATCAGGAGTGGCTGCATTGTTATCTTCTGTGGCCTGGTAAGGCTGTTCTCCCCTCAGGGGGTGGTGATCAAAGAGCAGGCCAATCAGATTATGTCAGAGGCAGTCCCTCTTCCCATTACTATGTAACCCACTTGGACACTAAACTCCCATGGGCTACATCTGTGCAGCAGTTCTAGGTTATATCCATGCATGGTACTCGGTTGGAGTATAAGTCTCTGGGAAGACCCCTATGTTCAGATTTTCTGGATCTGTTGCTCTCCTTGTGGAGTGCCTATCCTCTCCAGATCTTACTATTTCCCACTTCTTACATAAGATTCCATGCATTCTGCCCAACAGTTGGCCATAAGTCTCAGAGTCTGCTTTGATAGTCTGCAGGGAGAGCTTTTCAAAGGCCCTCTGTGGCAGGTTCCTCCCTATCAGTGGACTTTGGAAGGGGCATGAGCGAAGAAAGAGTAGGGAGGGCAGGACTGGGAGGGGAGGAGAGAGGGACTTATGGGGGGATACAAAGTGAATAAATTATAATTAATAAAATAAAATTAAATTAAAAAATAATAAAGGTGAAAAAATTGTAAAGAAAAGAAACGTAGAAAACTATCTCTAATATATTTAATGGAAATCATAGACTGGATCACTGTTTAATCAATGTTTGGAATGTTGGACATTATTTTCATCAATAACAGTCATGTATAGTCATGTAACAGTCCTGTTTGATGATCTTCCATTAGAGTTTGATGAACAGAAGCATGTTTCTCAGACAGATTATCAAGGTGTATACTTTCACTTGGTTCACAATATCAGGGTGAAAACCCTCTGAAAATTAGTCAGAAAAAAATTTGAAGCTGTATTGTTTCATTAAAAATATGTTAATATAAAGTATTTTGTGGGGTTTTTTGTTTCCTTTGTTTGCTGTGATAACACATTGCCACTAACCACATAATTTAGCAATAGCATCCTATTTAGCTCAATAAAAATGGATAATAGAGAGTCCATTTGCATGGGAGCAGCACATGTTAGGGTTCCTATGAGATCCTGCTATGCTCTGCATCAAAACATGGATGGAAAGTTGAAGAGCAAGTGGGTGTACATGGAAGAACAAAAACCTAACAGACAGGTTTGCTTCATAATCCCCTGTTCTGCAGTGGCTGATACTTAATACAGATTGTCAGCTTGCTTGCCTATGGAATCAACTCAAAGTGAAACCTCTGGGTAGGTCTGTGATGGCATTTTCCAGAAGGATTAACTGGGGCGGGGCATCTTCTTCCCAGAATAAGCAGCACCTTCCTGTAACATTGCAGATATAGCAATGTCCTAAAAACAACAGTCCTGATTGCTTGCCTGCCTTCACTGCTCACTGATGAATGTGTACATCTCAGAGAGGTTGCTGTGGCTATCACCATCCTTTCCTTACGTAATCCAGCTTCTTTGAAGTCTAACGCAGCCTGAAGACCAGAGCCGCTTTGGAACTACTGAGGCTATCAGCCACCTACTGAACCATTTCAAGGTTTTCAACTTCTCTACCATGAGGATGGCCATTGGTGGACAGCCTAGTCCTTAACATGTAAGCCTATTATATAGGCTTCTACGCAATCATTCTGTATACCTTTATATATATGCATTCTATTGCGCCCACTCCTCTAGGGGAGCCTGGCTAATGCCAATTCTGAGGAATATTAATTGCTCTCAACAACACAGTAACATCTTAAAGGTTTTAATGCCTCTTAATACTTAAATTTAGGACCAAACTTTAACATGAGCTCAAGGTCAGATAATCACTCCACCTATAGAAATGCCTTTCTTTTAAGCAATTGTAGGTTATAAGATGAGTGATCTAACTTTGTTACATTTCAAGTACTAAAATGATTAAATCTGAACTAGAGATATGGCTCAGCAGATAAAACTATCCAGGATGCAAGCCTTTCCACTGGATTTCAATTCCCAGAAGCCAAAATGGAAGGAGAGAACCAGCTCCTAAAAGTTGTCCTCTGAACTCTACATTTGCTCCGACATATCATGAACACACGCACACACACATGCATTTTAATAAAATAAATAAGATTAAGTTATATTTCTATATTAACACAAAATGTTTAGTATACCGAAGTATTCAAGTGATGGGCACAATATATAAAACAACAGAATCTTGGTGTATCACCAAGCACACGGACATGGAAGTCCAATGAAATGACTGAATTACAAACATCCATGCAATTATTTTCCCTGAAAAGCCAGCCAGGGGTTAGTGTTGAAAACTGACTTGATATATCCTTCCCAATGTAGCAGGTTCCCTATATGTGAGACATCTGTAGACTCACTTGTCTGTTATTCAGACTTTCACAGTGATGCTCCTGTTTAAGGTTCTGACAGATGATGGAGCATGTCAAGTTACAAAAATCTAGTACATGGCAAGACAAAATTCAGATGCATTATTTCTGGCTGCAAAGCTACTTTCTTCTACTTTCATATATGACTATTCTGACAATAATGCAGGAAGCACACTAAAATTATAAATAGTCAAACTGAATTTTTAAATCTCAAAGGAAAAGCATCCAGAATTTTATAACTTTATAACCATATCACTAAAACCTATAACATTTTGATGCCTTTAAAATAATTAATGTACTTGAAACAATGTCAAAAAAGATATTAATAACTTCAAGTCATCTGAATAACTTATCAACCTCTTATATTACCAATGACTCAGTGACATTAGAACTTTAAAATCAATATTTTAATGGTATAAGTTTATGTCTAAAATACCAGCAAAAATGTACTTTTAGCTCTTTTCCCTTAAGCTACTTTTGTTCTCACTAGAGAATAAATGTTTTTAAAATGAAAGTTAGCCCAGATTAAAAAAAATCTGCTAACTTAACTTGCAATTATGAATGTAAAATATAGACCCCAAATTAGGCAAGCTCACCAAGTTTCAAATTTAGGAGGACCCAGAGAGTCAGCTTCCTTTGAACAGTGTGCCATGTAAAACAATGACACTATTCTGTAATTAACTGCAACCACAGACCATCCATTATTTAATGTGAGATTACAGATGTAGTGAAAGGAGTTTGGTCTTTGGAGAGGAATAGCCTGGATTTGACTTTACAATGTTTCTGGGAATTGAGTTTGTTTCATAGATAGCAAGTTTTAGAATAATGAATTGATCCATATATATCTGGCTATCTGAATTTGTACATTGAGTTTAATATTATGCTTTCTATGTCATTCTATAGAAACTTAGATGTCACTGAATACATAAAGCACTCAATCCAATCAATAATCACTTACAAAGGTAAGGCAGATGATGTGCTCCTCTCATTATTGCTCTTTTTTTTGTACCCATCCATCAGGAGCTGTGGTGGTATTCCTGGTTTGTTTGTTTTGTTTTGTTTTTGTTTTTTTATATTGGTCTTGATGTCTAGCAGTATGGCTAGAATGAACATCACTACCAACATCATCACCCTCATATTAACTTCTGTTGTAGGTATGGTGCCAAACACTTTGTAAGTGTAATCATAAATGAAGGATGGTGGCATACTTATTCAATGCCAGCACTTGGGAAGCTGAGGTGAAAGCTTTGTGAGTATAAGGTCAACATGGAATACATAGGGAGACCCTGCTAAAAGGAAAAAAATCATAAAAAAGGAATGAAAACCACTCAACCATGTCAATTAGCTTTAGTTGTAGGAAGTCCACAGGTTAAAATATCACCAAAAATTCCATAACTATTTTGTTTGGTTAGCTTCTAGACATTGAACATCTCCAGGATTTTGCTTTTGAGTCTTTGCTGCAAAGTTTCTCTCATTCAGTTACTTGGCATTCGCCTCATGGCTTTAAATACCATCTTCACATTAGTGGTATAGGTGCATGTGTATACATAGGTACATATGTGTAATTTAGATCACACAATTATGATCTTGGATCTGTCCTCATGCTCTGCCCTTTCTGCTGATTCTCTAACCTGTGTGTAGACTGCAGCCTGGGATCTCTGTACTCTCTGCTTGTTTTCTCTCTTTCATTGCACTTTCATGCTCCTTTTTTACCTCCTTTTGCTCTTTGCACACAAGTGTCCTTTTCTCAGGGAATTTCATGGCCAGTGCATTAAAATCAACAAGTTGCCATGCCAGCATTTCCAATCCTGTTTCCTAGTCTTAATTTCTTACAGCAGACTTTATCTTTGACTATTTTACACTCTCTACTTATGTTCCTGGAGACTTTCCCTACCTTAATGGACAATAAATTCCCTTAAACTAGAATTTTCTTTCAATATTGTTCATAGACAGTAGCTAAAATAATGTAACTACTGATAAATATATTTTAAATAATGGGTGGGTTTTAGGCTGAGTGCTATCTGAAGAGCAAGCTAAAGCAAGTGGAAAAGGCAATCATGAGGGGAAGGCTTGATTTACAGCAACCTGGTCTTAGGATAACTAGCTATGAGAATCAACCCATCCTTGAGAAAGACACAGTTTCATCTAAAAAGCCTCATCTCACCATTGTATTAGAAATTAATTGTCTACCACATGACCTTTCAGGGAATGACTTCAAATACAGCAGCCAGTGTTATTTTTCTTGGGCTTTCAAAGAAGTTTGACCAGCTGCATGTGTTGGTGGTATGGTAGTTTGCATACTATTTTTATGTCTTCTGTGGTATCAGCTTCTCTCTCTCTTTCCCTTTTCCTCTCCCTCTCTCTCTGCCTCCCTCCCTTCCCCTCTCTCCTTTCCCTCTACCTTTCTCTTTCCGTGGCCATGGCAGGATCAAGTGGCTGTGTCATAGCGCAATTTCTCTCATGTTCTAGAAAGAGGTAACATGTCTCCATACCCTCAGCCTCCCAGAGCATTTCATTATGCTTAGTGCATTAACTGTATCTCTATGTGCTGTGAAAACAAACTGACGTGCCAAATGCTCTGACTCATTAATGCTAAGGTGCCTACTGAACTAGCCAATACTTCAGGGGACTAATCAGAATCATGTTTCACATTGGGACACACAGGTTTGGAAAAATTTTCAGTAAATCTAGGTGAGAATATGAAAATTATCAAGGGCTTAGCACTTTCTGGGTACGAGCCCAGCACTTTTGCAACAACACACAATGGATTTCCTCTGAGCTGAGCATGTTTTCTGTTAAATGAAAGCCAAGAAACCGTTTAAGAAACAATCCTTACTCTGTTTAGATTCATGAAAATTATATCCCTTGAGTTTATGTACAAATGATTTTAGAAGCCACTGACAGTGTTTTCTGGTACTACAGGTTTCCAATTCCTCAAGTGATGTTCCTTACAAGGGTATTCAATAAAATCTGAGGTCAGAACACAGCTATACCAGGAAAAGCTGTTACTGGACATGTGTGAATTAATTTGATCCAAGAGTGTTGGTTTCTAAAGCTGAAACAGCTCAGCCAGGTCTTCACAAAACAAAGGAAGTCTGAACACTTACTGTTCTCGTAGGTTTCTTATTGATTCCTAGAAGAGCAATGAAAAGAATTTGTTAATAGAGAACACTAACTATAATTTATTTTGACTAATTTTTCTTAAAAACAATAATCATGTATGGCTGGTACTGGAGTTTGGCTTGAAATATCACCCAAATGGCTTATGTTGAGGGATTGGCTCCTAGTTTGTGTGATTATTATAAAGTGAGGGAACCTTTAATAAGTAACTGTGAATTTGTTATAGGAAGTGGAGTCATTGGAAGCATGCCCTTGAGAAGAATATTGGGATCCCAGCCCCCTTTTGTCTTTCCTGCCTGCCAATAAGAGCTTTTCTTAGTCATGTTTCCCTTATGATATACCTTGTGCCACAAGCCAAAGCAACAACCAGTAACAATAGATGACATCTCTGAAACAGTGAGTCAGAATAGACCTTTTCTCTTTTTACCTTGGTCCGCTTAGGTATCTGGTCATAGTTACAGACAGCTGTCTAACATAGCCATTTCATTTCAAACATGAAAATAACCACAGTAGTTTCTTTGGGAACAAAAATTTAATTTTAATGTAAAAGATGCTAGTGTTTTTTTTTTTACACAGCTCATATACATACCCATGGTACTTAAACAGGAAGGAATTCCAGCTTCTGCTCAGCTGATCCACTGGAGCCTTCTTGTGAAGCTATTGACCAAAACACTGAGTTGAAATGTAAAGCCAAAATTTTCAATGAAGATGAAACTGGGAGGAATATTATTTTGGTTTGAGTCTCTCAGCTGGGTGAGAAAATGTATAGATTCAAATCCTAATGCTTCAAATACTGTGCTGGAATGAGTGTTTACTTTTCCTGGAAGGCCCAATATTGAAATCTATTCCACTACACTATGTTACTGGCAGGTGAAAGCTCTGGGAGTTAATTAAGTCATAAAGACTTGATAATGTTCAATATGATGGAGTGTTCTTTCCTCTCACCAACTGAGCACACAAGCAAAGTACCTTCTAGAAACCTTCTAGGAAGCAGCATAGTCCATACACCTTCAGACTTAAACAGCTTCAGAACTGTATAAGCCTTTGATCAGGGATCTTGTAATATCAGCCTGAGTAGGTAAAGGCAGGTGTTAACCAATCCCAGCACCAACTAGCTATGTTCTTAAAAACTGATTGACGAGTTTTCTTAATCTGTTTTTTCATATAAACTGACCACTAAAATATCTACCTCTGTCATTTTCAGTGAGAGTCATATAATATATGAAAAACAATTTGTTACATATGTAATCTTTAAAGATGAACAATCAAAGAGACTCTAATACTAATGGGGTTGCAATTATGAGGGCTGAGACTTTACAAAAAGTGGCTATAACTCTGATTATTTTCTGGACCCAAGTAAAACTACTCTCCTGTAACCCCAGTGTCTTATAATTCTGTGTTTTGTCTCTGCATCAGTCGTCATACTGATTATGTAGGTTGGACAATTATCCAGTTGCTGTTCCTAGGTCTTAAAAAACAGATTTAAAGATCACGAAACTACATTGTTAGCTAACTGTCACCACGGAGATGATTATGCGGCACTAGGCAGCACAATTAAAGTATTCTTGAAGAGGTGGGATAAAAGCTTTTCACTCTGCCCTTTCAAAACCCAATTTTAGCATCTGTGATTTTCCATTATAGTTGATTAAATGAAAGGGGGATAGCCCTGATGAAACAAGGGCAGGTATTTGTGATTGTAGGCAGTAATGAGAGAGAAGGACCCTACAACCACAAGTGAGAAGTGGGAGATAATGATTTAAAATTGCTTTGAGCAGGGCATCATTGAGATGGGATCACACACATTATATCAGATTCCAGTGTCATGAATAAAGACCAAAATTACTGCAAGGGGACAAAATTAAGGCTTCTGTGATTTACATGCCCTAGACCAAGGAACACATGCAGAAGGTCTTGGAGCTTGGTGTGAGGGGCTGCTTTACTCCTGAAGCATTGCCTGATCAGTGTAGGCATCAGAGTAGCTTGGCACAATTAGAGATTTCTTCCACTATATTCCAGAGCTACCTCATTTGATTCTCATTCAAGGTTCCTGTCCTTCTTATGGGCAACTGATTAGCAAGTTTTTGTAGCTCGCTCTCCCCATGATTCTCAAGATGACTCTCATAACATCACAGTTTTGATAAGCAGCGTGACTCTATATACTCTGAAGCATTTGCTTGCCAAATTAATGGTCTTGACAATGTGGAGTCAGGATTTCCCAAAGTCTAGGACCCAAGTTGCCAATGCAGCTTGTCCTTATAGACATACTCTGTTGTTTAGGGGCATACTGCAGTGCTTAAGTTATTGTACCATGAAACCCTCCCACTCATATGTGTTTGGGGCACATAGCTGTGCCTTGCTGAAATGCATCTCTTCCCAGTCTTGAACTTTTCTCCCTGGTTTATCTCTCTTTCCATAGCAGAAGACAGCTTCTCAAGTACACACGGTGGCTCTCAGTGCTACTTGATGGTTTCATTGGTCAGATTTTTCTTGCCTTATTGATTCTCTGAACTGAATTTTGTTTGTCAACTCCCATCTTTACTCTTCAGGGCCTGCCAAGTCTGGGCTCAGCTGGACTGAAATCCTGGTCAGGTGCCTCATGAGGAGGAATGGCTAAACCTCACCCACAGAAACAAAGTTTTGTTTTTTTGACAGAGTGATGTGATTGTTAAGATGAGATCAGACTGGCTCCAAAGCTGGGAAATTCTGTATTCTGCCCAAATTCTGTTACAGAATATCCACATACCATAAGGCAAATCATATGTCTTTTCTAGAAATAATTTAACAGAGCTACAGCTGATGAGCTTCCTCTCTAGTTCTGAGGATTTTTAGATGTTTTGTATGTAGGTCTAGATCTGACAGGAGAGACAGAGCTCTGGAGTACAGTGGTCAGTGTTGTCTATATGCTATCATCTTACTTCTCTGGTTGAAGATCAGATCAGAGGGAATGACTGATTCTCCACATAGTGGAATCAGTTACAGCAGCATTTAATTCTCACTTAACTAGCCAAAAAGTATGAGGTGTATTTATTAATTTGCAAAACAAATGTAAAAACACCCTACAGACTGAAAATGGCTATAAATACTGCCAGCAAACCCAAGAAAAGACCAATAACAGGACAGAGAAGAAAAAGAACAGACATTAACTGACAAAAGGGCAGCTGAAAATCAAAGACTATAGGCTGCATTAAAACCAGAGCATTGACAAACATCCCTATCAGCAGAGTCAGGAGCCCACCAAGCCTTGGGAAGTAGAAATGTGGAAAATGCCAATGAATCTAGCTGGTCTCTGTCAGACACTGTGTGGTATGGAACCTCTGGTTGGGGATAGGACCAAATGTGTGATTCCTATTTCTGATCTACTACCTATTGCTGCTGTTAGATGTTTTTCTGCTGAAGATGTTCTTCGTCAGGAAGCAGGATATATTGACTGGTTACCATCAGGTGAAAATATTGACTGTTGTAGGCTTGTCAGTGGCTTATCTATTTCAGTTCGGAAGTTATGTAACAAAATGGATGAGTTTTCATTTAAAAACACTGACTTGAAGTTATTCTCTTATTGTAGTTAGATAATGGGACCCACTGACTAGTAAAGAGAGAGCTTGTGGAAAGGTAGCATTATTCACTCTTCTTTGTCCCTGATAACAGGTAGAATTAGGTCTCAGCATACAATGTTATGCAAAGGCTTATCTTCTTTATGTAAAGAAGTTAATGCCATACATCTTTTGTGTGTAAATTAGAACTGCAAAGGACGCCTAACAATGATGAGGAAAATGATGGAGACTGACAATGTTTGTCACCACCTGTGACTTAGAACCTATGGTAGTTCCAATAAATTGTCATTTCCCACCTGCGTTTCCCCAATACTCATGCCACATTCTCCTCTCTTGCATATCCTGCACAGCTTATGTCAGCACCTGATTCAAAATGCCTGGTGACCCTTAATCTTTGACCTGGTTTCACACAGAATGACGTTGTTGTAACAATTCTGTAATAAGGTGAGATGACAGTGATTACCACTGATGGCAATTAAAACCCAGTTAAAGAAAAACATTGTTTGGCAAGAGAAGATTCTAAAAAGCTTGTGGTAATAGAACATAGTTAACAGCAGCATCTGCTCTCATATTCATGCTCATAAAACAAACATTTTCCACCGTGCAAATCATTATCTGGAAAGGCTCTCCTGATATTCCTTGTTTGTATAATGTCCCTGCCACACAGTGAAGACATTAAAATTTTCCTCTCCCATTCTCATTCCATCTTTATTTTTATCCATCTTTCTTTTTGTTAATAACATTTAAGACTATAAAGGGGCCATTACCGCATCCCATATTATTGTTTATATCAACAGAGTGTTCAGTTTGGTAAATAAACATATGTGTTAGCATCTTAAATCTAAGCTAGGCTTAAATGTGATATTGTTCTTTTTTATTATGCAGAATGAGGATCATCTACTAGTTTGAGGCTAAGCACACTCATGCCTTATGATTCTGCTAATCAACAGAGTGTTCAGTTTGGTAAATAAACATATGTGTTAGCATCTTAAATCTAAGCTAGGCTTAAATGTGATATTGTTCTTTTTTATTATGCAGAATGAGGATCATCTACTAGTTTGAGGCTAAGCACACTCATGCCTTATGATTCTGCTAATCTCAAAAGAGGGTACGGCACGATACCCTAAAATTTGCTCAGACAGCTGAATTGTTAAAAAAAAAAAAAGTTCCATGATTCCAGGCTGTAGCTTTACACATGGTCCACATGGTAATATTGAACTGTATGAGTAATAGCTCATACAGTAATAACAATAACAATATGTTATTATAATAACATATTGTTATTATATGTTATAATACATTATATGTTATAATAATAATAACAATAATATGTTAAATGCAATTAATACCAATCAAAATGCACTGATCCTGTTAACTCCTAGAAAATAAGTTCATGTTATAATGTTTTCTTGGGACTTTTGTTCTTGTTGTTGAATTAATATAGCACTTATACTGAGACTCTGGAGAATTTGTTTTTAAGGTTTTGATGGAGGAAAATAACTCAAAATACCCTACTCTCACATTTGTGTTCCTGTCTACTCTTTGGCAATAGACTTAATTCAGTGTCCTAATTAGTAACTATGATGACCATTTTATAGCTAGATTAAAAGTGATAGATAAATTTTGGCTTGGATTTAGTATTTTAAAATGTTTAATATTTCTATTTTAATCCCATATATTTATGAGTGGCATGAAACATATGTGGAGATCAGAGAACGACTTGGAGTGGCTTCTTTTCTTCTACTCTGTCAGTCTCAGGGATCAAATTTAGGTCATCAAACATGAGGGCAAGTAACTCTACCTGTTGAGCCATCAATCTGGGGCCAATTTCTTAAATATGTTTTCTTCCAAATTACTTTTTAACTACCTAATCAAAATCTCTCCATGTCCTATACAACATTATGTACCAATAACCCCCAGGACAGTAGGAAAGACAATCCTAGAAGTGAGGACTTAGCATCTTTTATTAATTAATTAATTTATTTAACAGTAATTACAGTTTATTCACTTTGTATCCCAGCTGTAGACTCCTCCCTCACTCCATCCCACTCCTACCCTCTTTCCCTCTTCTCCTCCCATGCCCCGCCCCTAGTCCACTGTTAGGGGACAAACTCCTCCCCTTCAATCTGACCCTGTTCTATCAGGTCTCATCCTGATTGGCTGCTTTTTCTTCCTCTGTGGCCTGATAAGGCAGTTCTCCCCTCAGGAGGAGGTAATCCAAGAGTCAGCCACTGTGTTCTTGTCAGAGACAGTCTCTGTTTCCATTACTAGGGAACCCACTTGGACACTGAGGTACCATGGGCTATATCTGTGCAGGGGTTCAAGGTTATCATCATGAATGATCCTTGGTTGGAGTATCAGTCTCCAACTGATACTCCAGAAAAGACCCAGAAGCAGAAAGACACACATAGTGTATACTCATTTATAAGTGGATATTAGACATATAATATAGGATAATCATACTAAAATCTGTATACCTAAAGAAGCTAATCAAAAAGAAAGACCCAAGGTAAGCTGCTCAATCTTCTTTCAGAAAAGCAAAGGGGATGAACATCGGAAGAGGAAGAAAACAGGGAACAGGAGAGGAGCCTACCACAGAGGGCCCTGAAAGACTTCCCCTGCAGGGTATCAAAGCAGATGCTGAGACTCATAGCCAAACTTTGGGCAGAGTGCAGGGAATCTTATGAAAGAAGGAGGAGGGTGAAAGACCTAGAGGGGACAGGAGCCCCACAAGGAGAGCAACAGATTAAAAAACTCAGGACTTTGCATCCTAAAGCAATTTCAGCATCAGACACCCTTTTCTGAGAGACAGAACAGAATTCTAGGACAAGTCCTTTATAATATTTCTTATGTCCAGAGAGAAGTGAAAAGGATAGTCATGCAGGAGAAAGAAGACTGGGAGAGAGTGAGGAAGTGAGGGATGAATAAGCAGAGTATAACTGTTTGCAAATGTTACAATGAAACCCACTACTTTTTATACTAGCTTACAATTAACTTTAAAAGGAAGTAAGCTCTTATGTTCTTAAAATAGTTCTTGTAGTTAGAGGAGATGACTTGTGCCACTGCAACTCTCCTCATCCATCCATGTCAGTGTCGATCAGAGAAAAATAGATGAATTTAATTTCTCTTTGCTTGCCTCTCTAACTATAACTAACTTCTTCCTGTGAACTCCATAAAGGTTTACAGAATGACTTCCTAACCTTAGTGACCACCCTTCATTCATCTTTTTCCATTCCCCAGCTAAAGATGAGGTTGATGGCAGGACAAATTGCAGGCAGCTACGCTCTTCACTGGACCATTCTCTCTCTTTAAAAATATTATCATGAGCATCTTTTGGATATACGCCTAGGCGTGGTATAGCTGGATCTTGAGATAACACTATTCCTAATTGTCTGAGGAAGTGCCAGATTGATTTCCAGAGTGATTACATGAGTTTACATTCCCACCAGCAATAGAGGAAGGTTGTCCTTTCTCCACAGCCTCTCCAGCATGTGTTGTCACTTGAGTTTTTGATCTTAGCCATTCTGATGGGTGTAAGGTAAAATCTCAGGGTCATTTTGATTTGCATTTCCCTGATGACTAAGGATGTTGAACATTTCTTTAAGTGTTTCTCTGCCATTCAATGTTCCTCTATTGAGAATACTCTGTTTAGCCTTGTACCCCATTTTTAAATTAGATTATTTGATTTGTGGCTGTGTAACTTCTTAAGTTCTTTATATATTCTTGATATTAGCTCTGTGTCAGCTATAGGCTTGGGAAGATCCTTTCCCAATCTGTAGGCTGTCATTTTGTTCTGACAACAGTTTGCTTTGCTTTACAGAAGCTTTTCAGTTTCATGAGGTCCCATTTATTGATTGTTGCTCTTAGAGCCTGTGCTGTTGGTGTTCTGTTCAGGAAGTTGTCTCCCGTGCCAAGGAGTTCAAGGCTCTTCAGCACGTTTTTTACTAACAGGTTTAGTGTGCCCGTTTTTATATTGAAGTCTTTGATCCACTTGGACTTTAGCTTTGTGCAGGGTGGTAAGTATGGATCTATTTGCATTTTTCTACATATGGACATCCAGTTAAACCAGCACCATTTGTTGAAGATGCTATCTTTTTCCATTGTATGGTTTTGGCATCTTTGTCAAAGATCAGGTGTCCATAAGTGTGTGGTTTTATGTCTGGGTCTTCTATTCGGTTCTATTGATCCACCACTTTCTATGGCAGTATCAGAGACATTTGCTCAACCATGTTAGTAGCATGGTTCTTTATTTGTAAGAGCCAGAAGATGGAAACAACACAGAGGTCCCTCAGTTGAGTAATGGATACATATATTGTGGTACATTTACAAAATGGAATACTACTTAAGAATTAAAAGCAAGGTCATGAAATTTGCATGCAAATGGTGGGAACTAGAAAAGTTCATCCTGAGTGAGGTATCCCAGAAGAAAGACACACATGGTATATACTCACTTATAAGTGGATATTAGACATATAATATAGGATAATATACTAAAATCTGTACACCTAAAGAAGTTAATCAAGAAGGAGGACCCTGGGTAAGATGTTCCATCTTCATTCAGAAAGGCAAAAGGGATGGGCATTGGAAGAGGGAGAAAACAAGGAATGGGACAGGAGCCTACCACAGAGGGCCTCTGAAAGACTCTACCCAGCAAAGTATCAAAGCAGATGCTGAGACTCATAGCTAACCTTTAGGCGAATGCAAGGAATCTTATTAAAGAAAGGGTTTATAGTAAGAACTGGAGAAGACAGGAGCTCCACGAGGAGAGCAACAGGAACAAAAAAATCTGGGCACAGGGACCTTTTGTGAGACTGATACTCCAAACAGGGACCATGCATGGAGATAACCTAGAACCCCTGCAAAGAAGTAACAAAACGCAACTCAACATCCAAGAGGGTTCCCCAGTAATAGGAACAGGGGCCTTCTCTGACATGAACTCGTGGGTTGGTTCTCTGATCACCTCCAACTATGGGATGAGCAGCCTTACTAGTTAACAGAGGAAGACAATGAAGCCAGTCCAGATGAGACCTGATAGACTAGGGTCAGATGGAAGGGGAGTAGGACCTTCTCTATCAGTGGACTGGGGGAGGGGCATAGTAAAAGAAGAGGCAAGGAAGGTGGAATTGGGAGGGGATAAGGGAGAGGCCTACAGCTGGGATACATAATGAATAAAGTGTAATTAATAAAAATAAAATTAAAATTAAAAATATATTATCTTATCACTTCACAGAGCAGGGGATTCAATCCATGGCCCCCAGCATACTGGCAAATAAATGATCTACCAAGCAGTATACCCAGACTCTGGGCAGGTCTTTCAAAGCCTTTTACACATGAAATTCTTTGCATTAAAGATTAGAAAGAAGTACGGAAATACATTAAAATTCTTAGTTAAAACATTAAGAAATCTTTTGGGAAACAGTAGACAAAAATAGAATGAAAACTTGCTATTCCTACTTAAATGGTAACTAATAATTCATTATTTGCCATTAGAATGTTCACAAGTCTACATGTGTCAAATTGTTCCTTGTTTGCCTAGTTTTATTCTCTCACTTTCTGCTGCTTAGAAAATGTAGCAAATAATAAAGTGTGTATAATATATTACAAGCTTTAAGAGACCTTAAAGTATTCATAGAATACTATGTTGTTTGTGTATTTGTGTTAGCTGTTTAGCCTTTGAATGACCTGATCCCATTGGATAGCATTGCTGTGGTTTTCAAGGTTATAACCACAATAATGAAGTGAACACACTATACAAGCGGCTAAAGGAATTGGATTTTAGCTAAGTTTGTTTTTTTTTTTTTCTGTAACAACTTAGATAAATAGTGTAAAAAGAGACAATATTTCCAGTTTTTTCTTACAATGCCCTAGCTCCCTGCTCATGCATGTTCCTGACAGTTTGAAGTTTTGCAATGTGAAAAACTTTCATTGTCTATAAAATAGCAGCTAGTGTGATCATCAGCTAATGACCAATTACCCATATCAAAGAATAGAATATAGCTTGTTTCAGAAAATCTCTTGAGAAGTGCAGAGCCCTTTTGGAAAAATCAGTCTTAAGTGTGCACACCATCCAAGAGGCTGCTTTTCTGTAGGGCATTCATTAGCACTAACAAGATCTGAAGCAATGAAGGGGTTCTTTTGTCAATGTAGTACACCATTAGGCTTTGCCAGGAATTGATTGTAATCACCTTTATCTTGAAGTTCAAGTATGTAATTTGGACATAAGTGTTTTTATCTGAGACACTGCATTTTCAAACTGTACAAATCCTGGTATAGAGACACTTGTGTTCTAGGACCTAAGAACCTAAGTACACCCAACCCATGAACAAGAGTCATGGAACAGATTAAGGTCGCCTGTCTCCATAGCACTTTTTATGGTGAGAGAGAGTGCAGAAGTAAATAGAAATAAACAAACAGGATTTATAAGATAGGAAAAAAATAAAATAAAATAAATTCAGGCTCTCTACCAGACTGTGACAAATTTTGAAGAATTTCAGCCATTGCTTTTTTTTTTTTTTTTTGCATTTACTGTGGGGAGAGAACTGCTTACTTTTCAGTTTCATTAACTTATATTTACTTTTGAATACATCTCTATAATAGCCAATATTTGAGTTATAGCACAGCTTAAGTAACCTTGGGAGAGAACCTTGAGCTTAGATGGGAACCAACTTACTTTCAACTCTGTGAAATTCTACACAAAGCACCTACCTAACCCTTGTCAGGACTTCTAATAATTTGTGGTAATATGCTGTGAACTGATTTTTTCATAAGGGAATGATTATATACTTCAGTGTAAAGCAGAGAGAAATTATGAAATTTTAAACATACTGGCTACCAGTGTTTAAAATGGTTTTATGTCTGTGAAGCCAGTGATTTGAGGTTTGATAGTTTTTGTATTAGTAGTTTAAATATATTCTTTAATAAACTGAAGAACTGTAAAATATCAAGGCTCTCACACAACAGTTAGCCGAAACCATCCATTAGAGGCACAGCCCAAGGGGGAATGAATGAGCCTCGTGCTACCAAATGGACATAGGATCACATGCAATCTGGCACAACCTCATGGTGGCCTTGGAGATGAGAACATCATTCTAACAGAACAGACTTGCAAATGATTTACTGATCTGTCCAAATCTCGGTGGAGGACCTGGGAGCCAAATCATATCTTTGAAGCCAAGCCATCAGCTTATCAGTCAGAAGTGGTAAAGTGAGGAATGGGTAACATCTTGGAATCTTATTATGGGATTGCTTATCATCCTTCCAGTTCTTTTTTAGTTAAGTGGATATATTTGCTTCTTTTGATGAGAAAAATGTTATCAGAAGTTTAATGGACAGAAACAATGGAGTTGTTCTTTCCTGGTTTCTGTGGGTTGGGTGTTTAGGTAAGAGTTGACTATGTTCTTTCCCCAGTGCTCCCCAGGATGGAAACAGATGTCAGCTCCTGGTAGAATTTATCTCATTCAAGGTCCCTTTTGGGATGGACTCTGATTGTGATATAATTGATTTCAGAATCTACATCCCCTTATCTTTTCTTGCTGATGACAGCTCCAGAGGCCAGTGTATGGGCTCAAGAGCATTTCCTCACCTCATGTTCCCGGTTTAGTGCTTCTCATTCTTTCACTTTACTTCTTCAAACACTTGTCTGAATCTGTCAGACTCTTCCTCACTGGCAATTAATCACCCTTCTGAACTCAGCAGTGACAGAGAGAAGTATTTCATCTTATTCGGTTTTAGCCTATGCTAGGACTTGAAAAGGTGTAGACACCAAGGATGACAATTTAAAATATTTCTTTGAATTCTGTTCAGCAGGGTGCAAGTGTCTTCCACACATTATTCAAATCTTTGTAGACCAACATGAGAGGAAATGCCTAAAATAAGAAGATGCTTTGGAGAGGGGGTTCCTGGAGGCTGAATCCAAGGCCTTGTACATGTTAAGCAACCAATAAACACATGATAAGTACAAGGCTGAACACAAACCGCTATCATGTGTGCTTAAATCTGTCCCTAAAGTCTGGTAACTGAATCTCATCCCACAAACTTACTGAAGAATGTCCTAACAGCTCTGTCAGCTTGTTCTATTGTATTGAACTAATGTTTCACTACCAGCAGCCAATCATCTGCTGGACAAATGGCAGCAGGGAGGTGCTCTGCTCTGAAATCACATGGGCCCTCATGGCCCCACCCCTTCAATGCTCACATTTCAGAACACTCAGTGCCCTCAATTATTATTTACAGAAATTGACAAGGGGTCATGATTGCAAAAAAGAGACACTGGTTGATGAAGAGAAAGCACACTGAAATACGGAGGAGAGCACAGGCTGGGCAGTCATGCACACCGTTCCATATCCTCACAAAGATGGTTAAAGTTGTGAAGTAAATATTTGTATTAACACCAATTTGTATAGAACTTTAATGCCCCAGGCTAAAGCTTACAATATGTGTCTCCAGGAGTGATTGGGCCCCTATTAAAACAGGTCTGGAATAGTGCTTACCTGTGTGGTAACTAACATGGAAAGAAGACAGGAAGTGATCTTAGCCAGGCATCCAATGTGTCTTCACCTTGACCTTGGACTTTCACTTACAGAAGTGTTATAAGCAATAACGCTCTGTCATCTTTGTGTAACCTAGTCTGTCCTACTTTATTACAGTGGCCTAATCAGTCTAAGCAAAACATGAGGCAGCAAGTCAGAATACCCCAGGGCCATCTACCACAAGATACAGGAGTTGCAGAGGAGGAACAACTTCAAGAGCCTTATCAGTTTGCAAAATTCTGTGGTTTCAAATTGAAGTACAATACTATCTCTGCAAAGTAATGAGCAGGAAGACAATGACACAATGTTCCTTTTCAGAAGAGGCATGAACAGGTTTTATCACTGAGAGTTGTATATCTGAAGACACAAATACACCTTCACTTTTTCCCAGCTTCAAGAGTTAAGTATTCTGCAGGATCTTGCATGTCTACTAGTTATCTTCTGAAAGAGATGTTTTCTTATTACTATGAAAGGTTTAGGTAGAATGTTTAACTGTTTTTACAAGAGGTGATAGCTAGGCTTCTCTGATAAATGTTGCATATGAAGATGGACAGCCATAAGCATATGGGGGGGGGGGAATGAGCAGAAACAGAAAAAAACAACTATTTCATATGGTCACCTGGCCACTTGCCCAATCAGCTTGTCTCATGGGAATGCCTTTAATTCTAAAGCTATTCGGTATATTACCTTGACATACAACTGCAATACTGATCTATCACCAAAGACTGGGGATTTATGAATACCTGTAGGGCTGCTCCAGTAAGAACCCTCTTAGGGGCATGAACAGGAAGCCTGCGAAGAGTGTGAGCAACAGGAAGAGTCAGCCCAGAGGAAGGACTCCAGGAGTGAAGTGTGAACCCCAGAGGTGCCAGTGTTCTATTCCCCCTGTCTCAAGCCAACTGAGTCACCAATCACACCAAACAGATTGTGGTACCCTGGTCAGTGGCTATCATGAGCAAGAGTCATTCCTTTCTGGGCACCATTTCCCCATAGTAGAAACCAGCCTATATCAGGAAGGTAGAGAATTAAAAATGCGAGAAGCAAGTGATGCCAGAGCAGAGCATGGCAGAAAAAGCACTAGGAAGACAAAGTTGGTCTTATGAAAGGCTGAAGAACCTCTTTACATTGAAGCCTATATTCCCATAAGTCCATCATCTAAGACCTATCAGGCAAGCAGGCATGGATGGTACCCACCTGCCCTTAGACAGCTAGCACCAGCCTTGTAGACCAGGAGGAGGTGAGCAACAACTCACATCCCTTCTCAGCCACTCAAATATTTTCTACAAGTTTACAATTTTTTTAAATTTTATTTTTTTTAATTGAAGAAATTTCTCCAAAATTTGTACCAATGGTAGCCATTCATGGTGGCTCATAACTTTAAACTCAATATTCAGGATGTAAAGGCATACAGATCTCTGTGAGTTCAAGGCCAGCCTGATCCACATAGTGAGGCCATCCCAGGCCATACAGAACAACTTATTAACACCCTATCTCAAAATACAACAAATCCATACCAAATGTTTCTTCAAAGAAATGCCTGACTTTGCAATTCTTTCTAATTCATCTCTAAGTATTTTAACTCCTCTCAGAATTCACAATAAATCAAAGAGATGAAATATTGAGGGAGAAACATGGAAGAAACACATCAGAGAACAGAACAGCCCAAAGTCAAGACTTCTTAAGAGAAAATGAAAACCGGAAGCATCGCAGCACAAAAGAACAAAATGAGATGCTGCTGTGCTGTGAAGACAGACCAAAGATAAAGAGAACACTCTAAAGCATGGGTTGTCTGTGTCAACACAGCAAAATGTCTTTGAAGAGCAAAGATATTACTCTCCTCAAGTCTCCTTCACTTTCTTAAAGTTTAAACAAAAACATAAGCTGGTCTTTTTTTTTTTTTTCTGGAGGGTAAGACTTTATTTAGGAAATTTTAATATGTTAATTTCTGTGTTCATAGATACATTTAGAAGAAAACAAAGAACTATTAAGTAACCTTTGAGCCTTCTTTTGATGCTTTCTAACAAGTACATAAATAAAGAAATATGTTTATTAATAATTTAGACTGAACCAGTTTTTACTTCTATTGGACATATCCTCCTAAAATTGGGAATGATACATAAGTCTTCAAGTCTTCAATTTTTTTCTTGTAAAACTTGTTTTTTCCTTAAACACCACCTACCTAAGCTGCATTCTAAAGAACAGAAGCCTAATTTAATTGTGTTCATTGAATTCCAGTAAGTAGATTTCACTGATTTTTTTTTTCTCCAATTTTTCAAAGGTTGTTATACAGGGCAGATAAAGTCCCTTGACACTGACTAACCCAGTAATTAATTAAGGCTACTTTGTGAATTTTTTTGTTGAGTTTTCGATATAGATTTAACTTTCCCACTACAGCTTTCCTAATCTTTTGTCCAGAACCATTCTAAGCATCTGAAGGTGGTGCCCTTCTGCCTGCAAATTCCAACAATGACCTGAGATCAGGTGACCTGTGTATGCTACTGAGACAGCCAAGACAACACAACATACCTGGCTGTGTAACCTTTCTCTCAAATTCTGTTTCTTTCAGTCCCTCAAAGATGTCCCCTCTCTATACACCTTAAAAGTTTCCAGAGAGTCCTAAATTTGTTTTTAATTAACACAGAAAACATTAGGTATCTTAATAGCACTTTTCAAACAAAGTGTTTCTAGTTTTATCTCACTCTTCCTCCTCAGATTCATTCTGTCTTTTCCTGTCTTACCTAGTCTCCTTAGAAAAGAAATCCTGTTAAAAAATAAATAGATAATAAATAAATAAATAAATAAATAAATAAATAAATAAATAAATACAGAAGAATAGAGATGAACCAATGAAGATAAGTGAGAGAGGATAAAATAGGATTCATGAATCATTTAAGAGAGTTTTATGGACACTGGATCCCAAAGCTTTGTAACTGCATGCAGTCTCTAATATGGTTCTCACTGGATGAGTATTCTCCAAGTACCTGACAGACACACTGTGGTATAAGACAAATTCAAAGACCCCTGCAGAAAGAGCCTTCTTTCTCCTCAGCCTCAGATCATTCTAACTTAATCCCCACTAGTCCTATATGTTTGACCTATACTCAAGAAAATCTGATGAAACAGGGAGGTTTTCTGCAAGTAACCTGTAAAAAGTCATGCTTTTTTGTGGCTCAGTATTGTGGTGGTATTCCCTGAGCTCGCAAGAGCATTTTCAGGACTGTTTTCCTTTGCTTAAAGTTGTCTCTGTTACTTTTCTAACCATGTGTCCTTGGACCATTTC
Organism: Rhombomys opimus; assembly: GCA_010120015.1. NCBI lineage: Eukaryota > Metazoa > Chordata > Mammalia > Rodentia > Muridae > Rhombomys > Rhombomys opimus. The sequence goes on along the minus strand of REGO01000725.1, from coordinate 445,768 downwards.
TATGCCATGGGACACAAAGACCAGAATACTCAGACAAGTGTCCCAGATTGCAGTTTGACCTTTACAGAACTTTGGCTCATCTCTCATTTGGAAGGTGCTAATTTCCACATATGCTTGTGTCTCTTGACCACTATCCAGAAATTAGGCAGCACTTTTCTGTGCTAGTCTGCCAGTGGAGTGTGCATTAGACTACTATTAAATGTGCTTGGAAGCAATTATCTAAAAGCAAACACTCCCCAAGGGTGCAATGAACACATAGCCATTCATGTAACTGTACCAAATGTGACATATTCATCTACAAACACAAACTGGTTTCAAGAATTTCTCCAGATTTACCAAACAAATTTCAAGAGAAAATAACGCTTAATTTTTAGCTTGAGCTTAGGATGATATTTTATCAACATTTTTATTCAGGCACAAAACTGTGGAAGGGGGTTTCCATCTGACACAGAAGCCCAGAGTATATGCAGATGTGTGCAGGACATGCTGAGAACAGACCTCCAGGTGCCATGCTTCAGGCCATTGCATTGCTTTCTTCTTTCACAAGGCCCACAACCCCAAATAAACTCATTTCTATGTTGAAAAATAAAACAAACAAACAAACAAAACTAAAACAAACAAACAGAAGAAAAACCACAAAAAAACAACCTAATTTCACACAGGGCACAATTACAAAGTTCTGGGAGTATATTAACTTGAGCCAACTCAAAATAAAAGGCTCTGAATAGTTACCTCTGAAGGTATAGAACAAAAAGAGTCTCTTGGGGGGGTATCTCATCAAATTTCATTTCAAAATATTTTCTACACACTATCAAAAATAGCACATTCCCACTAAAGCCCTGAAATTTCTTGAGTTTATTTTCTTCTTGAACTTTTCAAACAGTACTTTTTACCAGTAATTGTTAACCATTAGAAGTTAATTTATATCAAATACATTTCTACAAGTAGAATCTTCTAGACTTTTCAGGGAGTGGAAAACATTCTAAAACCAATGAAACTATATTCCTTATAAAATTCATGTGATCATCATATAATGTGTACAGGAAGGTTGAACTGTGTCCAGAGAGCAGACATTACACTTGTAGAAAAAGGGAAAGCCAAAGGGGAAGAAACAATTGTTAGATAGGATATGTCCTGTCAGAATTCAATGATAAAAATACCCGGAAAACCAAGTGGATCCAGCTAGCTAGGGATATGAATAAGCTTCTGATATGTCTTGGGCTCAGAAGGGTTTGAGATCCACACCTTCAAGCGGTAATGTCAACAATATTCAGGAGAAGCTGGGCTGTGATAAAAAAAATAAACAAAATCAAAGGTGTCCAGGTGGAAATATGGTAGTGTCTGATCAAAGGTGTTAGCTATGCATGATACCCTTGTTCAGTTAAGTTGATTCAAATGGTTAATGGCTACAGGTGAGAGTTGTGAAAAAGGAGGGCACACACGGGGAAGAAGGATCAAAAGACAGAAAAATCTCATAGGGAATCCAGAGAAACCAAATCAGGACCTGAGCCATTAATGGCAGCATAGGTAGGAGCACCTTCTTCCTTACTAGGGAAGACCCACAAGGAAGGAAAAGGAGCAAGTAGGAGAAACACAAGGCAAGCAGTAGTGTGTGTGTGTGTGTGTGTGTGTGTGTGTGTGTGCGCGCGCGCGCTCATGTAGGTAAGAAGTCTGGAAAATGGAGGCCTTCAGCTGCTGAGGGACAGCATATACTCTGCAAACACACTGGTCATCCCAGCCCATATGGAACACCATGGTCCTCAGCAGGATGTGGGAGCCGCCCAGGGCAAGAGACGTATGACCCAGCTCTTCCTTGTGAGGATGTGAATGAAGCTAGAATTATTAGATAAAGACTGATTCTGCTGGACACTAAGCTTGCAATCTTCAGTTCCTTTGGAGCACAAGAAAATACCCTCAGTGAATGCCTTTTGATTTCTTCATAATTTGTGGGTGGTGGCTAATGAACATTTTAGTCAGACACTGAGACATATGTTCATTTTTTAAGGTCCTTGACTGCTTCAAGCCATTATCCACAAACAACATGGTTTTCTGCCCCATTGGTGTTTAACATATATTTTCATTAAATAAATAAAAAATATTAAACTATAACTTTTCAGGATTACTTTAACATATTCCATGTAATATAATGAATGCTATTAATCCCTTAAAGTCTTTGACATCAAAATGCAAGAGTAGAGATTACACAGAAAGAAAATCCTCCTGTCTACATAGTATGTCTCATAGCAATTTTGGATGAAAAAGGAAAACACAGGTAATAAGGTAGCCTCAACAATCCCTGGTAGACAATTAAGGACAAAAACCAACTACATGTTTAAGCAAGTCGAGGATGAAAAATGACCCTATTACTTTTACATCCATGCTGTGCACCTGATGAACCAATTTTAATTAAAAACAGACACAGTCATAATTTCAAAGACTGTAATAGAATCTAAGTAACTACAAAGTTAACAAAGACTACAGAAGTGAATTGAGAAAATGGACAATGTGTTGTCCAGCCAGATCTTGTATGTTTTATTCTCCATTGAGCTTTTCTGAATAAAATAAAAACATACAGGAATTATTTATATGTAGACACGTTATATAAGTCTGGTGATTGTCATATAATATGAAGTGATTCATAAAAGAAAAAATAACACTATACAATTTAATTGTTCCTGAACATACCCTTAATTTTCCTTAACATAAGCAGAAAGCAATAAGGTTTCCCTTTATTTTGAGGCAAAGGACTTTCTAGACATCTACCCAACTTCCCCTTCAGTACAGTGTTTGCATATCTTCTTGTGCTTTTACATAAACAATGTACACTTCTGCAGGTAGCCAAGTTCTAGTGCCCTACAGTGATGTGCAGGTACTTCTTCATGGCCCATGGAAGGAAAGATGATCACTGGCCAAGCTGACTCCTTATCAACCTCTAAGTCACCAAATCCAAAGTCAATAATGAATATTTACCTTGCTTATAGCTCTTTTTACTTGGAAGAGCAAGTGGAACCTTTATCTCCTTACTCTCTAGATTTCATGTAGTAAGTGTTGTCTGGATTTCTGTCTATGTGTGCTCATTTAGTGGTCCCCAGGGATTCTGACCTGAGCTCCCCTCAGCACAGAACTCACCTAAATCCCCAAAGCCATTGTCACTGTTTCAAAGCACTTGAACCCCCTCAAACAGAACCTGCCCAATGCTGACTTCCACTCCCATTACATTCCCACACTCTAGCCTATCCTGCTATTTTCTTACTTAGAATTTATAAAATATTCACAAAGGACCCACTGTGTACCTGGAGTGAATGCCATAGCTATTCTCACCTTACAGTGCTATGAGGGACACTTCCAACCTCCCCCGATTCTCCTTCTTGGTGAGTCTCAAAGTCTTCACTCCACCTCCTGTCAACTCTTACTTTGATTCAGAGAAAAAAAAAAAGGCAAAAATGGGCTTATCATTTCCATAATGAAAAGGGCCCCTGGTGCACCAGGAAGAACACACAGCATGCACACTGAACACACAATGTATGTGTGAGTGTCACTTGTGTGTAGAAACCGCTATACACATCTGTCAGTGTTACATGAGTCATATGTGATGTGCACTTGTATATAAATTTTGATACGTATCATTCAAAAGAATTCATTACAGTATGCAAATTACAAACTCTCTCCTTTTATATGCAAATTATAGTGACTTTTTAAAAAAAAACTAAGAAAATGTTTAAAAAATTAAAACATCAGTCACTATCTGAAAAATCATAATTTATGTTTTTTGAAATTTTATTTTTTATATTAATTACAGTTTATTCACTTTGTATTCCAGCTGTAGCTCCCTTTCTCATTCCCTCCTAATCCCCTTCTACCTCCCTCACCTCCTCCCATGCCCCTCTTCAAGTCCACTGATACAGGAGGTCCTCCCCCTTCTACCTGACCCTATCCTATCAGATCTCATCAGGACTGGCTGCATTTTCTTCCTCAGTAAGAGGAATGCTACTAAGGCTGCTCCCCTGTCAGGAGGAGGTGATCAAAGAGCCAGCCACTGAGTTCATGTCAGAGACAGCACCTGTTCCCCTTACTAGGAAACCCACTTGGATACCTAGCTGCCATGAACTACATCTGTGCAGGGGTTTTAGGTTATCTCCATGAATGGTCTTTGGTTAGAGTGTCAGTCTTAGAAAAGACCACGTGCCCAGATATTTCAGTTCTGTTGTTCTCCTTGTGGAGCTCCTGTCCTCTCCAAGTCTTACTATCTCCTGCTTCTTTTGTAAGATTCCCTGCACTCTGCACAAAGTTTGGTTATGAGTTTCAGTATATGCTTTGATATACTGAGGGACAGAGTCTTTCAAGAGACCCTTTGTAGTAGGCTCCTGTCCAGTTTCCTATTTTCTCCTTCTTTCAATGTCAATCTCCTTTGTCTTTCTGAGTGAGGATTAGTCATCTTACCCAGGGTCCTCCTTCTTGTTTAGATTCTGTAGGTGTTGTTGTAAGTGATGATTAATATTTACTATTAATAAATCTTTTAGTAAAGCTGTTGTTAGGCCTAAACAGCTGTATACGCAAATCACCACACAGACACTGGATTTATTTAGTTAACCTAGAACACAATGCTGGGCAATAGTTACTCCCTCTTAAACCTCCAAGCCCTCATAGTCTCCTAACATTTAGATTTTACCCATTATACTTGCTTTTTGTGAAATCTTAGGTCTGGTTCATTCTTCACGTAGTTCTAAGATCTATCCTCCAGCTCCCTCTCTTAGCTCTCCATGCTTTTTCTCCTCCCACCTTTTCCTGCCCTCTGGCTTCTCCCCTCTTTCCTGTCCTCTGGCTCCTCCCCTCTCTCCTTTACTTCTTTTCCCTGCTAGTTGTGGAAAGTTGCTTTATTTAGAAGTTTACACCAAGTTGAGACAGGATGCTTAGAATAAGTATCACAGTGCAATGTCCTGATTGAAACCAGAGAGTGTAGGGGAGAAATCACCATTTGAATGAACAAGGGTAAGGTATATACATTTCAAAAGAACATTATATCAACAAGGTGTACAGATTTTAGTATGTTTATCCTATGTCATATCCAGTTATGAGTGAGTATATACCTTGTGTGTCTTTCTGCTCCTGGGATACCTCACTCAGGATGATCTTTTCTATATCCCACCATTTGCCGGCAAATTTTATGATTTCCTTGTTTTTAATTGCTGAGTAGTATTCCATTGTATAAATGTACCACTTTTCCTGTATCCATTCCTCCGTTGAGGGACTAAATCTACAGAACAACAAAAACATATATATATATTAAAAGCACCAAGAGAAAAGGGCCAAGTAACATATAAATGCAGACCTATGAGAATCACACTAGACTTCTCTTTTTTTGGGTATTAAAATTTATTTATTAATTTTTTAATTTTTTTCTACTATTTTTTCTTTTATTATTATTATTATTATTATTATTATTATTATTATTAATTACACTTTATTCACTTTGTATCCCCCCATAAGCCCCTCCCTCCTACTTCCCAGTCCAGCCCTCCCTCCCTCTTCTTCATGCATGCCACTCCCTAAGTCCACTGATAGGGAGGTCCTCCTCTCCTTCCTTCTGATCTTAGTCTATCAGATCACATCAGGAGTGGCTGCATTGTCATCTTCTGCCTGGTAAGACTGCTCTCTCCTCAGGGGGAGGTGATCAAAGAGCAGGCCAGATTATGTCAGAGGCAGTCCCTGTTCCCATTACTATGTAACCCACTTGTACACTAAACTGCCATGGATTACATCTGTGCAGGAGTTCTAGAATATTTCCATGCCTGGTACTTGGTTGGAGTATGGGTCTCTGGGAAGACCCCTGTGTTCAAATTTGCTGGTTCTGTTACTCTCCTTGTGGGGTTCCTGTCCTCTCCAGAACTTACTATTTCCCACTTCTTACATAAGATTCCATGTACTCTGCCCAACAGTTGGCCATGAGTCTCAGCATCTGCTTTGATAGTCTGCAGCGCTATCTTTCAGAGGCGCTCTGTGGCAGGTTCCTAGGTTGTTTCCTGCTTTCTTCTTCTTCTGATGTCCATCCTCTTTGCCTTTTGGATGGGGACTGAGCATTTTAGTCAGGGTCCTCTCTCTTGATTAATTTCTTTAGATGTAAAGATTTTAGTAGATTTATGCTATGGCAGAGAAACACTTAAAGAAATGCTCAACCTCATTAGCCATCAGGGAAATGCAAATAAAAATGACCCTGAGATTTCACCTTACACCCATCAGAATGGCCAAGATGAAAAACTCAAGTGACAATACATGTTGGAGAGGTTGTGGAGAAAGCAGAACCCTCCTCCACTGCTGGTGGGAATGTAAACTTGTACAACCACTCTGGAAATCAATTTGGTGCTTTCTCAGACAAATAGAAATAGCGCTTCCTCAAGATCTAACCATACCACTCCTAGGCATATATCGAAAAGAGTCTCAAGTACACAAAAAGGACAGTTGCTCAACCATGTTTGTAGCAGCTTTATTTGTAATAGCCAGAAGCTGGAAACATCCCAGATGCCCCTCAACTGAAAAATGGATGCAGAAATTGTGGTATATCTACACAATGGAACTATTACTCTGCAATGAAAAATAAGGAAATCATGAAATTTGCAGGTAAATGGTGGGACCTGGAAAGTATCATCCTGAGTGAGTTGTCCCAGAAGCAGAAAGACACACACGGTATATACTCACTCATATAGACACACTAGACTTCTCAACAGAAACTATGAAAGCCAGAAAGGCCTGGACAGATGGCATGCAGACTTTAAGGAACCACAGATGCCAACCCAGTCTACTAAACTAAAAAAAAAAAAACCCAGTCTACTATACATCAAAGCTTTCAATGAACATAGATAGAGAAAACAAAATACTCCATGTCAAAACTAAACTTAAACAATATCTACACAACAACCCAGCCCTACAGAAGATTCTAGATGGAAAACTCCAATCCAATGAATCAACTACACTCAAAAATGAGGGAGGGGGGAGGGACTGAGAGGGAATGAGGGTTTGGGGCACGGCTGGGATACAGAATTAATAAAATGTAACTGATAAAAATAAAATAAAAATAATAATAAAAAATAAAGTGAATAAATTAAAAAAAGAAAAACAAACAAACAAATAAACAAATAAACCAGCAAAAAAAAAAGCATAGTATAGAGATAACTTCATAATTTGTCTTTTTTTTTAACTGGGTTGGAAACACTGGGAAAATGGAAAAGACACAGACTCAGCAACTCAGCCTCTTTGCTGTGTTAAACTTTACCTCGTGCACCAATGACATCACTCTTATTTCATTTGCATGACAGTGCTACAGAAATGTACAGAAAAGATTCAGGCTTCAGAAAACAAGGAGCCATTTCAATTCAATTTAAATATCTTCAGAAATACCACAGCTCCAGCAGTTCTAAAGCACATTAATACCTTTCTAAGGAGAATCAGATCGTCTCTTTCTTTCCTCAGACAATTGATTCTTCCTTTGCATAAAGTCCCATTTTGCTAACATGGAAGTAGATATGCCTCTATATCTAGGAGGCACAGGCCCAGGGAAAGAGCCCCATTAATGTATCCTGTTCTGCCCAACTTAAGAAGTGCACTTAAGAGCCATGCCTGTGAGCTGGGCACATGTCCCCATCTACTAATACACATTAAGGAACATGCTTCTTTTCTAGTAAAATGATGTGACCTTGCAAAGACAAACAGTTACCAAGTGCCTTTCCATGAATACAGCCTTGATGACAGTACAAATTATCTTTATAGACTTCCTCTCCACTGAAACTTTTGAGACCTAGGGAACACGACATGCATAACAGTATAAGCTTCCAAGCTTGGGAGGCAGGAACACAGGGAAAGCCTTCTAGGATAGATCAGAACTAATCTTGGACATGTGTGTGGAGTAGTTCACAAACAGACATATGGTGAGACATTTTGCTGAGAGACTAAGAAGAGAATAGTGAAATCATGAAGACACACTAATTTCTGAAGCTTCTACTTTCAAATCGTGCTACTCTAATTCATGACTTGTATGTGGGCCATAATTTGTACTTTCCCTAGCTATGTGTAAATGTGAAAGAGTGATGGATGTTTGTAAAGTAATTTTAATTCAGAACATGGTTGCTCTAGCAAGAGATAACATCCAAAAACCTTCTAGATCTGTGATCCATCTAGGCTGCAACATGCCTTTATTCCATGAAACAAAGGCAATCATACCTGAGTTCAAGGCCAGTCTGGTATAGAGCAAGTTTCAGGTAAAGAAATGCTTAGGTCCAGGCATGGTGTTATATGCCTTTATTCTCAATAAAGGTAAAGTTAGTTTGTAGAAGGAAGCACCCATGTTTGAAAACGATGCCTAATTGAGTGGCAGAAACAGTGATGAATCAGAAAGACTTGACAGAATAGGATACGACCAACTCTCATGAGAAGAGAAAGGAAAAGGAAGCTATTTAAGGAGCAATGTAGAGAAAGAGAGGAAGCAGTTTTACAAGGACAGTAGTAGAGGTACAGGTTGCAAAGAGAGAACTCAGGTGAAGACCGAATGTGCCAGAGAATGAGGAGCCAGAAGATTAGAAGACTTTGCTGGAGTTAGACTGAAGCAAAGCAGAAGAGAAATTCAGGGCCAAGAGAGAAGACATATTGAGTAAGTTAGGTAGGAGAGGAGTTTCAGCCAGAACAGCTGAGTTGAAAGAGCCAGCCTAGAGTTCAGTAAGAGCAAGAAAGGGTGAACATATTAAGCCTTAAGTCTCAGAGGCTAAAAAAGTTCTAGGCTTAGATTAAATCATATGGAGGCTAGAAGCTCCAAAACTATGCCTGGGTTAGCAGACAGGCAGAAACCTCCCAGACAATGATTGAAACAGGTGAATAAAAATTCCTTTTACAACTGTTCTCTGAAGTTTTTAGCACATGACTCTGTATGTGTGACTCTGTATTCATCTGTACACCTGTATACATGTGCATATATATATATATGAATGAATCACCAGGCAGAACTAATATCAAATACATCCATATAGTTCATACTATATACTGAGTATGGGCTTTTGGATTTTTTAATGTGTATGTGCATTCATGTATGTGTTTGAGTGAATGCACTTGCAAGTGTGTGTGTGTTTCTCTGTGTGCTTAATTCTCTTTAGATGTACATTTTGTGCGAATGTGTTGGTACGTTTGTTTGTGTGTGTGCGTATTTCTTTGTGCATGTATGTTGGTATAGGTGTGTGTGTGTGTATATATAATGGATGAATTATCACAGATAGTTTTCTTCCATTATGCAAACTCTAGTGGGTAGATCAATATGGCAAGTGATGTCAATAAAATCTAATTAAAATGTCATGTGTTACATGGATGTAAGTAGCAGCTAGGAATGGTAGAACCTTTTGGGAGATGGAGGGCTGGAGTTAAGCAGTGGGCATGAAAGAGAGATGTAATCAAAAGAAAGAGAGTTGCTTCCAGGTCTAGAAAGCTGAAGCAATTCTCAAGATATCATGAAGTAATAAGATGTACAAAAGATCAGACTATGTCACTGCCTTTTCTGCTTGCAAGAGATGTATATCCTTATGTCACAAGAACAAGAGGAGACTAGAAGATTGTAAGACCCATTGTTCCTCTAAAAATACCTACCAGACTTCAACTCAAGACATCTTAAGATGGTGCAGCCATAAAAATTCTGTAGGCGAAAAGAAAAGGAACCAAGAAGATGAAATTATTCAAGACCAAAAATCAGATGGTCAGATTATTGAAAGCATAAATTGATAGAAAGTGCACTTAAATATAAAGAAGGTTAACTAAGAGGAAACTCTTTTAGCTCTTGAAGGCAGGTGACAAGGGGATATCTGGTCTACCTTTACTCTCATGCGTAAGTGGAACTAGGTAATGATACCTGGCAATGGTGATTACCAATATGACCTGCCCTGGAAGAAAAGCATAAACAAAGAGAAAAGCCCAAGTGGATGGTGGACACATGGTAATAGGTAGACAAGCACATGCCCACCACATTCCATCAACTCAAATATCAAAGTTCTTGGTGAAGGAGGTGATTTTAATTTATCTAACATGAACTCTGGGTTTGAATGCCTAGTTCTGCTCCAGGTGTTCCTCAGTGACCCTTATTTCTTCCCCATCCTAGCATTCTTAGTAAAAAGGGTTTTTAATTCTCTCAATCACCTCCCGAGCCTTTAGGATGCAGTTCAGAAAATGAGTAAACAGCCACAAACAGGCTTAGTAACTTTTACGGTGGAGCCTCTCCTTCCTGGGGTCTCAGTCCAGGTACAGCAGAGGGCAGAAACCATCCTCTCCAGGGCTTCAGTCTTTCTTCCTAGAGTCTGTCCTCTCCTCAGTCAGTCACTATCTGCTCTCCTTAGTCTTGGTGACTTGTTTTCATACAATGCACTTTCTAAAGGATAGTGGCAATACAGTCTGTTGCTATTTACACATGGGTCTAATTGTACAGCTTGCAAAACCATTTGTTTCCACAGCAAATAGCATTTAGGTAATCGAAGAATTCCTTTCAATCTATACAATTGACATGGACAAAGCAGAGAAGACATAGTCATAATTAGAAAATGAAATGTACATCATTTGAATATTAACAAACATAAAAACAATTCTATTGCTCAGACTGGAGAAATGGATCCACAATTAGAAATGCTTCCTGCTCCTTCACAGATTAGGTTCCCAGGACCCACCTAAAAACACCTGTAACCATAACTCTAACAGATCTGATGACCTTTTTGATTTCCACATATACACAGAGATATATAAATAAAAATAAAATAAATAATTCTGAAATGATATATTGAATAAAAACACCAGAAAGACAAAAAGGTGAAGAGCAGAACAAAGGTAGAAATGTCTTCAGATTCATACTATTAAATCAAAATACATAGATGATACTGATACATAGAAAAACTATATATTATTCCTGGAGAATTAATAAGTATGGGATAGAGACACTTTTACTCATATCTTAGGCCTTCTTGAACTATTATGTTTTAAGTATATAAAGAATATCTTTAAGATTTAACGTTTGAGGACCTAGACACCCTGGTCAGAGGAAGCCCATTGGTTTCTCAGTTTCCAAGTGGGTACCCTAATAAGGGGAACAGGGGCTATCTCTGATATGGACTCAGCGGTTGACTCTTTGATCACCTTCCGGGGGTGGGGGTGGGCCGCTGTCCTAGGTCACAGAGGAAAATGTTGGAGCCAGTCATGATGAGACCTGATAAGCTGTGGTCAGATAGACAGGAAGAAGGTCCTCCCCTATTAGGGGACTAGGGAAAGGGCATAGGGGGTGAAGAGGGAGGGTGGCTGGAACTGGGAGTAGACAAGAGTGGGCTACAGAGGGGATACAAAGTGATTAAATTGTAATAAATAAATATATAAATAAAATTAAATTTAAAATATATTTAGCATTTGAAATAAGGTAGCTCAAGGAAAAGACAATTTTAAGATGGCTTAAAGATAACAAACAGCTGATGAAGACAAAGGAAACACCATGCTTCTGAACTTTGCTTGATACTAGTGGGAGCAGGGCAGGAAGATCTGGATTTTAACACTCTGGTTGTCTTTTTTAAGGACCAAGGGAGGGCAAAGGACCAAAGAGGACTCAGTTCCTCTTTGCATGCAGAGAAAAAAAAAATTATTCTGTCAAAGGAACGAACACAGGAGGTGAGCAAACAGTAAGTTTGGCCACTCATTTTTCATTACAAGTACAAGGCTGTTGGCTTTATCTATATGTCAATTATGTAAACTAAGAAGCATGTTACGATTATGTAAACATTATTTACTGTAGAAACAAATGGTTTTGCAAGCTGTGTAATTAGGTCTATATGTAAATAGCAACAGATTGCACTGATGCTATCTCTTTGTAGGTGCACTGTATGAAGACAAGTCCGTGAGACTGAGTAATTTTCTTAGGAATGGACATGGTAGAGGAAAGGGCAGGCTCTAGGAAGAAAGCCAACATTTGAATGCAAAAATCAGTAAAATCAGTTGTATTAATGATATGCCTCTTCTGGCTGTGTGTGGGTGTATGTGTGGTTGTGTGTGTGTGTGTGTGTGTGTGTGTGTATTTCTTGAACTTTTCACTGTTCAGCAGAGAGATCAGAGATTTTGAAGATCTCCTGGAATTTGTCTCAGTAGAGTCAGGAGGGAGAAGGCTTTACTTGTCCCTCAACTCTGTAAGGCCTTTATGCCATTCATCCCGTTTATATTAGCCCCAGAACATTCCCATTGATCCAACCTGAAATTCTGATATCTCAGAGCACTAATATAGATTAGTAGCCCTATGCATGCCTCAGTAGCACAAGTAATGAAGGAGCTGCCAATCTTGTCTCATTAACATTTTAATTGAGATCCCTGGGTTAAAGCTGAAAAACAGAAATGTTTATACATGCTGCAATATCCTAAATGTGGGAAGCTCATGAATTTTTTCTAAAAATGCCCTGTATACTCAGAGCTTGAACTAGCAGTGTAATAATAAGCATGCTTTGTGTGCAAGCACCTAGGGAGGTTAAAAATTGGATGAGGCAATGACCATTATTATGAGGTGATAAATAAGCTCTCTTGGAAAGAGAAAAACTCAACAAAGAAAACTTACATCAGCAATAGCTAGATGTTAAAAACATATAGAACTTTAAAAGACCCCTTAAATCTTCAGATCCACACTATCCTAATGTATATATTTAAATAAATTTGCATAGTCATAAGCCTTGGAGAGGTTCTTCATAACAATATGCTATATTTATTCCCCAGTTTCTGGCTGAACATGCCTCTGTTGGAAGCCCAGACACCGAGGGAAATGGAATACTCCTTATTCAGAAGCTGCTTGAATCACCTGCTGTAGGAATGTTATTATGCAAGATAGATTGTGCCAGACACAGTATTGCACCATGAAGTTAATCCACAGAAGTGGTTTTCAAAAGAGAGGAAAATAATTCTTAGTTACTCAGACTGCCTATTTTATTGCTTCGAGTCACTTTTGCTTTCATACGGGCAACACATTCTTTGGAATACTGGCAAGAGCAGTGAGCTCATACCAGAGATACAAGCAAGTCACAGGTAGGCTTTATAATCCCAGGAGCCATAAGAGAGAAACAAAAGCATCCAAAACAGATATTAACTGAAGAATGTAGATTCATTTGTCAATCTAAATAAAAGGAGAAAGTGTCAAGATCATTGAATAAAAATTAAATCCAGCTTTAATAAATTTCAATTATATTTAGAATACTGAATCAGTGGTTATATGCCTTATAGACAATATAAGTGACTTAATGTCTCACACAAACACAGAGAGAGACACACACAGACATATACACATTCAAAACATCTTTTTTTTCTTCTAAGGCATCCTGGCTGGTCTGGTTCCTATAGTTACACTGGGCATAGCTTTTCTCCAGGATGAAGCTGGCGGCAGAACTGGCTGAAGCATTTGTTGGGATTCAGATATTCAGAGTGTTCATAGAGGACACATCTATGAATCACTTATTCTGAGTCGATGTTTACAAAAATTTCCCAGCCTTTATTAACTCCTGACTTGTTTTTTTTCTCCATCATCTGTAGATATGCCCCAGTACCCGTGGGCACATGCACGGGCTCTCAGGTGCACACACACACACACACACACACACACACACACACACACACTTTCTATATCTGTCTGTCTAGCTAGATATATCTATGAATATATACATACCGACATAGTTCATACAATCTAGTGGCACTCCTTGCTTACACTAAACTACAACAATTAACACAAAACAAAAATAAAGGCCAAAAAGACATTGTGGTTTAAGAGTCACCTAATTTCTCCATGAAGGATTTAGGAGTAGTGCTTTCATAACATACCAGTCCTGAGGCCTTCACCTGGTTTTCCTCAATCACTTATTCTTCCCCCATCTTCCCATGGCAACATTAGGTTAAGTCTCACTGATTTTATTCTCCCTGTGTTCTGGAATTGGAGTCATTAAAGGTCAAATGTGTTTCTAATTCCTACAAGCATATCATGAGTCAAACATGTCACCAACTCAGCATGGAGTTAAACTGTCCAATCTGAGGAGCATCAGGGCTGAGCCAAGTCAGACTCTTTCACTTTATCTCTGTTTCTCTTGGGATTTTGTGGCTGACTGGGTGTTCATCTCTGCCATAGTGTTGGCCAGCATCAGAAGAGGATGATAAACACACAGACGTGAGTCCAAATTCAATTTCACACCATAGCTTCTATTAAATACCTGCAACATTCATGCTACCACAATGTCAAAAAACATAACGATCTTGTTAAAAAAATTTGCATATTCAGTTGATATGACAGTCATTAAATTTAAGGGAAATACATTATACAAACTATGCTTTCAGAAATTAAAATCTGTGGAAAACTCCACCTTCTATGTAAATGTTTCTCAAACTATGCCACGAACCACATGGAGATAAAGGCTCCTTCTTCTTTGTGACAGCATTTTTTAAATTAATATTATTAAATAAGTTGCAACCTATCCAGAAGTAAGGAGAATGAGACAAGGTGAAAGAAACAGAGCAGTGTTTTTGTAATAAAGAAAAAATGCAGCAATATGAATATATATAAAACGTAAAATTAAAGCGACTCCCAGTTTGTGCTTGTTTATGGACTAGTGATGGTGCTCATGCTGATATGCGAACTGGCTTTGCTGAGGTCAGCCCTCTTCCATGTAATGATGGGGAATTTCCATTCTTCTCTCTCACTCTTGCCTGACAAGATGCTCTGACTCCCAGGTTTCTTTGTCTCTCAGCTCAAGCCAACAGATCCCAATTAAAATGAGCTCCATGATAAAATGGTGGAAGGGAATGGAACAGATCTGTATTGGGAGACAGAGAAAAGGAAATGGAGAAATAGTTATGTGTCAGGAGTTGTCATAGAGACTAGAAAGGGAGTGCTGCTCCATCTTATGAGAGGCAGTGGGAATGTTAGTAAGGACCTAGGATCACAATTGACCCTAGGCCCCAAAGTTTAGACTTGAACTCAGTAAAACACAAGTTATTGTGCTGCCTTTAGCTAATGAAGATTTTCCCCAAACTTAGAAAATTTGGTGTCAGTTTTTTTTTGTTGTTGTTGTTGTTTTTTTTTTCTGGTCCGTAAAGAGTTTATAATAGCAACATGGAACTTTATTAAATCTTTATTATATTGATCTATTGTAATAAATAGTAGACCATGATATAAACCATTATAGGGTAACTCCAGAGTAATGTAACCATATAACTTTGAATTTTTCATTGAACTCCAGATTCATCTTCTGTAACATATTTTTTTCAAGTTTCACAGTTTACTGGTATTCAAGAAAACTGATGGAGGAGGATCAGTAAACACCAGAAACCAACCTTTCTGTACACACATAGTTCAGAGAAACGACAACAGGTGGAACGTGGAATAGTAAAACAAGCTGAGGACAATAAAAGGATAAAACTGATAAATTAAAGATACTACATTTGCATGCAGTTGGTTTTCTTTTTTTAGGGGGGTGGCACTTCATTTTGTTTTTATTTTTTTTATTATTAGTTACATTTTATTAACTCTGTATCCCAAATGTATCCTGCTCCCTCATTCCTCGCAAACCCTCCCTCCCTTCCTCATGTCCTCCCTGCCCCTTTCCAAGTCCACTGATAGGGGAGGACCTCCTCCCCTTTCATCTCACCCTGGTTTATCAGGTATCTTCAGGACTGGCTGCAAAGTCCTCCTTTGTGGCCTAGCATGACTGCTCCTCCCTTGGGGGGGTGGGGAGGTCAAAGAGCCTGCCATTGAGTTTCTGTCAGAAATAGTCCCTGTTCCCCTTACTATGGGAAACCAATTAGTTACTGAGTTACCACAGGCTTCAACTGAGCAGAGGTTCTAGGTTATATCAATCCATGGTCCTTGGTGGAGTGTCAGTCTCAGAAAAGACCCCTGTGCCCAGATATATTTGGTCCTTGTGGAGTTCCTGTCCTTTCTAAGTCATACTAACTCCCCCTTCTTTCATATGATTCCCCGCACTCTGTCCAAGGTTTGGTTATGGGTCTTAGTATCTGCTTTGAAACACTGTTAGGTAGAGTCTTTCAGGGGCCCTCTGTGGTAGGCTCCTGTCCTGTTACTTGTTTTCTCTTATGTCCAATGCACTTCTCATTTGTCTTTCTAAGTGAGGATTGATCATCTTACCCCATGTCTGCTTTCTTGTTTATCTTCTTCAGGTGTATAGATTTCATTATGTTTATGATATCTTATAGGACTATATGAGTGAACATATACCATGTGTGTCTTTCTCCTTCTGGGATACCTCACTCAGAATGATCTTTTCTAGATCCCACCATTTGCCTGCAAATTTCATAATTTCCTTATTTTGATTGCTGAGTAGTATTCCATTGTGTAAAAATACCACAATTTCTGTATCCATTCCTCTGTTGAGGGACATCTATGCTGTTTCCAGGTTCTGGCTATTACAAATAAAGCTGCTACAAACATGGTTGAGCAAATGTCCTTGTTATGTACTGGGGCATATTTTGGATATATGCCTAGAAGTTACATAGCTTTATCTTGAGTTAGCACTAGTGTTGGTATAATGTCCTAGACACAATCCCATGAAAATTTCCCATAATATGTTTGCTAAGCAATTTTATTTTACTAAAAATTACAATGACTCCCTGACCAGTATACATTTTGGTGTCAAAGATAAGATATTATGATAATTACTCTATAGTTGTTAATGTCTAAACATAAATACACACAGAAACACACAGGTATATGAAACATTCTAAAATACATCAGGAAACAAAAAAAATCTCACAAAGAAGCAATTTCTCTTACAGTTTCTCATTCACCTTAGGTTATGATCTACCATGGCAATCCTCTCATCATTTGCCAACTGGGTTTAGAAACAGAATTTCCCCACACCACTTCACTATGTAATAAGAATTACAAGTGTATTCTGACACAGTAGTGGCTCTGGCAATGACCAGCTCTGCAGTGGGCTTCAGTTTTCTCAGTGAAGAGGTGGTCTTTAGGTTTGTGTGGTGCTGCTCTTTAGTTCTGCCAAAACAGATGGCTAGAACATCTGGACAACTCATGGGAAGTACACAACCACATCACAGATGTTTCTAAGCAAGGCAGTGCATTCAGATGTGTGAGGACAATATCATAACTCAGCTGTGGAGGGGGTGTTGGAAAGAAACATGCATCTAAGGAAAAAGAAAGGGATTTAACACAAGCAGATTTACAAAGTAAACAAGACTTTAGAGTATAAATCCCTCCTTGGCTTTGGAATTATAAAGGGTGAAACACAGTTCAGTTTATGGCCTTTCCCAAT
The DNA here is from genome assembly GCA_010120015.1 of Rhombomys opimus. Classification (NCBI taxonomy): domain Eukaryota; kingdom Metazoa; phylum Chordata; class Mammalia; order Rodentia; family Muridae; genus Rhombomys; species Rhombomys opimus. Next base: position 428,468 of record REGO01000725.1, on the reverse strand, counting down.
GGAAGGAACAGGTGGATATGTTTGCTGAGAGAATCTGATTCTGGGAGGAGAACACAGATCCTTTGGAAACTCTTCTTGACAGCACACTGGACAGGGTTTGCCAAGGACTAGAGCAAAATAATGAGAAAGGTCCTGCTGTGATTTGGATATGGCGTTTCCCCCAGAAAGTCCATGTGCTGAAGCAGAGAGCCTGATATACTATGATGTGGAATCATAATGATCTAATCATTAAGGCCTAGGGAGAGGTGACTGGGTCATAGGACCACTGTAGGCAGTGACTAATTCTAGTCTCTCAGAATGGGTTATATCTCACAAATATAAAATTGTTATACAGGAGTAATGTTCCCTCCTCCATCACTTTCTTTACCATATTTTGCACATTTTCTTTCTAGTTCTCTTGATTTGATATCATTAGTAGTTCCTCACCAAAGGCCAAGAAGACGAAGCAACCCAAACATGATTTCCAACTTCCAAAACTATAATTTAAGTAAATGTTTTATCTTATAAAGTACCTAGCTTTGGTCATATTATCACAGCCACAAAAATAGAATAATGCAGGTCACCGAAGAAAAATTTATCCTGAAAGATAAGTAGGTAAGTGGTCAGAATAAATGCCATGGTCTCCAGCTTCACAACCTAGCGTTCTGTGAGGTGATCCATGGTAAGGTTGGAAGATTAAGGAAAAAGATCCTTGTCAATAGCCTGCCCATTATACTCCGTACTATCTGTCATTTTTTCTCATGTTTTCTTTCATTCTCTCTCTCTCTCTCTCTCTCTCTCTCTCTCTCTCTCTCTCTCTTTCTCTGCCTCTGTCTTTCTTTCTCTCTAACACATGCACACAGTTCTCAAACATTGGCATGAAAACCTCATTCATTAAATTCTTTCTATTACTATTACTCAAAAAACTAGAAGTCTGTGCATAGTGTAGATACTGCATCCAATTCATGTACTTACATGACATCACATTTATTAATGTCATTTCAGGTGCTTTATAGTTGTATAATTTGTCCTACTATTTATGTTGTGTTAGGTGTTTAATCACAAAAGTGATTAGTGCCCCAAAATAGTTCATTAAAACATAAAAATATTTCTGAAATTAATAAGTAATTTTGTATAATTTCAATATTTATAAAAAAATTTAGGGGTATATTAGTTTGGCTTCTTTAGAGGAAAAGAACTGATACAATTTTTACATATATATGTATATGTGTGTATATATGTATATACACACACACACACACACATATATATATATATATATATATATATATATATATATGATTTGTTAGAATGGAATATGGCTTTCAAGCTATAGTACAGCTAGTAAAACAAGGGAAAGTAATAAGCCAATGGTTGTTCAACCCATAATGCTGGATGTCTCAGCTGATCTTCAGTATATACCAGAATCCTAAAGAGGTCAAAGGTAAGTAAAAGGGATATTCTTGCCAGCAAGAACAAAAGCAAGCATGAAGAGAAATAAGTTTGATCCTTCCATGGCCTTTATATAGGCTGCCAGCCAAAAATATAGCCCATTTACCACCTCAAAATATTAAAAGTGGATCTTCCCACTTTGAATGCTTTTTTAATACAGTTGTTTATTTATTACAATTTATTCACTTTGTATCTCAGCTGTAGCCCCACCCTCTTTCCCTCCAATCCTGCCCTCCCTGCCTCATTTCCTCTCACTGCCCTTCCCCAGTCCACTGATAATGTAGGACCTCCTCTCCTTCCATCTGACCATAGCCTATCTGGTCTCATCAGGACTCTCTTTCATAGCCTTTCTCTGTATGCTGGTCAGGCTGTTCCTTCCCTCAGGGGGAGGTGATCAAAGAGCCAGTCACTGAGTTCATTAAGAGACAGTCCCTGCTTCCCTTATTAGGGAACCCATTTGAAGACTGAGCTGCCGTGGCCTACTATGCAGAGGGTCCAGGTTATCTCCATGAATGGTCCTTGGTTGGAGTATCAGTCTCACAAAAGACCCCTGTGCCCAGATTTATTGGTTCTGTTCTCCTTGTGGAGCTCCATACCCTTCCAGGTCTTTCTTTCCCCCCTTTCTTTCATTAGATTCCTTGCACTCTGCCCAAAGTTTACCTATGAGTCTCGGTATCTGCTTTAATACCCTGCTTGGTAGAGTATTTCAGAAACCCTCTGTGATAGGCTCCTGTCTTGTTCCTTATTTTCATCTTCTTCCAATGTCTACCCCATTTGCCTTTCTGATATAGCATGTGTCTCTTTCTGCTTCTGGGATAGCTCACTCAGGATGAGCTTTACTAGTTCCATTTGCCTGCAAATTTCATGATTTCCTTGTTTTTAATTGCTGAGTAGTATTCCATTGTGTAAATGTACCACAATTTATGTATCTTTTCCTCATTTGAGGGGCATCCTCATTTGGGTTGTTTCCAGGTTCTGGCTATTACGAATAAAGCTGCTACGAACATGGTTGAGCAAAAGTCCTTGTTGTGTACTTGAGCATCTTTTAGATATATGCCTAGGAGTGGTACAGCTGGATTTTTGAGGTAGCACTATTCCTTTTTTTAAACTTTATTTTTCTTTTTAGTTACATTTTGTTAACTCTGTGTCCCCGCTGTATCCCACTCCCTCATTCCCTCCCCAACTCCACACTCCCTCCCTGGTCTTCTCCCTGCCCCTTTCCAAGTCCACTGATAGGGAAGGACATGGAAAGGATAGGAGCTCTACAAGTTCCAAGTATATCCAGGCACAGGGTCTTTTCTGAGACTGACACTCAACCAAGGACCATCTATGGATATAACCTAGAACTTCTGCTCTGATGTGGCCCGTGGTAGCTCAGTAACCAAATAGTTTTCCAAAGTAAGGGGAACAAGGACTATTTCTAACAGGATCTCAAGGTCAGGCTCCTTGACTCCCCCCCCCAGGGGAGGAGCAGTCCTGTTAGATCACAGAGGAGGACTCTGCAGCCAGCCCTGAAGATACCTGATAAAACAGCAGTATTCCTAATTGTCTGAGAAACTGCCCAATTGGTTTACAAAGTGGTTGTACAAGTTTACATTCCCACCAGGAATGGAGGGGTGTTCCCCTTTCTCCACATCCTCTCTAGCATGTGTTGTTACTTGATTTCTTGATCTCAGCCATTCTGATGGATGTGTTTTAATTAAGAAAAACAAAAACAAAAAACAAACACCTCACAAGTGTACTCAATCACCTCAGCTTTACTTAATTCCAGATGTGGTTAAGTTGACAATCAATAATAGCCACCACAAGTTTATGCCTTGTCAACTTGACACAAAAATTATATCTCATTATGTCATGCTTTATTTCCAAATAAAAACAATAATCAGATCATACTATGCCTAACATGTTATAACTTTCCCACATGTGAATAGAGATGTATTGTATATTAAACAAAGTCACAATTACACCTGACATGAAATAACTATACTATGTACAATTGAAAATTCATTAAACATATTGCACCAGGTCATAATTATGCCTAACATGATATAACAATCTCTCATACAACTGGAAACACATTATAAGTTTAGAATGTTTCTGAAGAACTTTCTTTTAGAATCTCAAAGACAACCAGTCCTATTCTCTAATTGATGTTAAATTATATGATAAAGAAATCAAGGGGGAAAAATACCACAAATATCTGTACAAACATGTTTAACAATATATGACAGAAATGAACTTGTCAGTTATAATCTTCATTTCTACAATGGCTTTAGCAGCTACTTCCTCTATAACCCATTCTATATTTCCTGAATACTCACCAGGTCTTAGCTCTTTTCCTGAAGGACAGACCCATAACTTCAGAAAGAGCATCTGTGCCCTTTTGTCATCTGTCAAGAGTAGGGTGTTGCATATTATCAGTGACTTTAATCACAGGACATGGTAGCACTGAAAGACTCCATAAAGGATATCTTTCACACTCCAGACATAATCCTTCTTGCCTCAGTTGTGGGGAAGCAATTTAACTTCACCATGGTAGTCTAGATCAATCACTCCTCCTAAAACGATAATTCCTCCCTTAACCTGTTACTCAAGGGCTTCAGAAGCCCAAAGTGTCAAGAGGGAAAGTCTGAGCTTCCAGTCCAATGGAATGGTTGTTGTGTTTCTTGGCAGAAGGGCTGCCCACCCTGGAACTAAAGCTTCTAGGAGAGCAGAAATTAAGGTCATGGGAACAGGAAGCAAAATTTTTCTTAATAGGTCATTAGGGCTGATAGTGTGTATAATTATTACCTTTTCTACCCCTTGATTTCAGGATGCATGGATCCTGACTATGGAAGAAACTGTACCTTATATTGGATGCTGATTCAAAACATTTATCACCTCTGAAAGCCTGTTCCATTCCTTCAGACTGCTGCCATTTAATTGGTGCTGTAACTGTGTTTTCAAAGGCCATTTCTTCTTTCTATCAGGTCAGCCGTTTAAGTATGGTGGGGAACATGGAAAGACCAGTGAATTCTGTGATCATGATCATGGACCCAGTGTCACACTTATTTGGCTGTGAAGTGAGTTCCTTGGTAAGAAGCTATATTATGACAGTGAAAAACGTATTCTGTAAGTCCATTACTGGTGGTTTTGAGAGAAACACTACATGAAGGAAAGACAAATTCATAGCCAGAATAAATAATTTATTCCAGTAAGAATAAAGTTTTGTTCTCTCCTTGGAGAAAATGGCCCAATGACATTAACCTGCCATCAGATCACTAGCAGGTCACCCTGTTGTATTTGGTCATTAATATTTACTATTGATATATCTTTTAGTAAAGCTGTGGTTAATCCTAAACAGCTGTATAACCAAGTCACCACAGAGACTAGGATTTATTTAGTTAACCTAGAACACAATGCTGGACAATAGTTACTCCATCCTAAACCTCCAAGCCCGCATAGTTCCTGCCATCCCGATTCACCCATTATACCTGCTTTTAGTGCTATCTTAAGTCTGGTCCATCTCTCCAAGTCATTCCAAGACCTATCCTCCAGCTTCTCCTGGAGCTTTTCTCCTCCCTCCTACTCCTTCCTCTCCTCCTGCTTCCTTCCTCTCCTCCCACTCTGAACCAAGATGTCCCACCCTATCTTCTCCAATGCTCAACATTGTAGCTGGTTGTTTTAATTGACAATTTAGAAAACAAATGGTGGCATGTTTACACAAACTTGAGACAGGCGACCCTTAGAATAAGTATCACAATGGAATGTCCGGATTGAAAGTAGAAAGTGGGGGAGAGAAATCAGTATTTGAATGAACAAGGATGAGGTGTATACGTTCCAAAAGAACATTATACCAACATCACCCAGAAAATGATGCTTTGTCTGTGCCTCAGTGTTGTCTCTGTTGCTTGCAGATCTGAAAATCTGCAGCACTGATAGTCAACCTTGGTGAAAATCCATTGTCAAGCACAAGCACATGCATAACCCCCATCTCTGCCTTTATGGCCACTTTGTTCATGGGCCCATTGGGCAATGACTAGGATGGCTGGGGAAAGAAAATGACTGTCCATTTATAGAAAATCCTATTTACTTGATTACTGAATGCCTTTTTGGTGAAGTCACCTATTGATGAGCGTTTATAAGGACACAATATCTTCACATCCTTTAATTTTGGAGTGATCTATGCACATATTTCTTTCCCAGATGCCTCCTTGACAAGTTTCAGGTATTAAAGCAAAACAGAACCCAAACGGTTCTGAGAGCTGGAATTGAAACCATACAAGACAGGTTCTCCTTCCATAGACTTGAATGCTCTCAATTTTGGAATCTTCCTGCCTCTATCTATCTCCCAGTGTTGACAGTATAAACCTGGGCTATCAGGCGTAGGCTGTAGATACTTCTCTGAGGAGAACACATCATAGAACTGAGCAAGATATCCACTGAGAACCATGATTTTAACATCTGAGCATCTGTGGTAAATTGTGGTTTCTCTGACAGTTTATTTGTAGCTAACCAAGTCTTCACTGAGAAGTCCTCTTTTGTCTGAGTCCAGGGTCGCTGTAAATAGCACATATGATCAGCAAGACTCACCAGCTTTAGGAGTAAATCAGGAAAACCCAGACTATCAAAGAACTATACATGAGAACCTGCCTGTATTCTAAGAGAAGCACCAGAGTCTTGCGGGGGAATGAATGTCTTCTTTCTCCCTCCATTTTATGGGGAGGCTGATCATTAGGCTTCACAGTATGCGTTAATTACTCAAAATATTGTCACATTACCACTCTTTTATTCCTTCATATATAAGCAAAAATCAGTACTTTGGGTAGCAATAAAAGAGATTTGGGTATTTCATGAATAATGAAAATTTGAAAACTGTGGCTTGCATACTGGCAGCAGTACTCAGGGGAATTCTGCCTAGCATATGTGCAAGTTGAGAGGGAACAAGAGGGCCCTTTTATATTCACTATTATAAAGACATGTTTGTCCCCTATATTGTAAAAAGGAACTACCACATGAGCATTATAAATAGCTCAGAATGGTTGCATTGTCAGTGGTTTGTTCTGTTAAAGTCGCTAAGCACAGATGTCCCAGGAGAAATACACACTTGGTGCCTGAGCCCATTAACACAAAGAATGAGGGAAGAGTGTAAGGCCTAATGAAAGAAGGACATAGTGTTGCAGAAATGTGGCTCACTATTTCTGACCAGACACACAACAATGACTGACTGCCTTCCTGCCACCACCTCTCCTGAAGTCTGTAGGCTAGAGGTGAAGTAAGTCAGTCTTTTTAAAGATAATAATCTGCTGCTTTGATAAAAAACCCGTGTTGTCTCTGTGAACAAAGAACAACTCAAAAGTTTCAACCCATATCTACTAATTGGCCTTCAGGGCAAAGATTTGCTATTTTAGTTACAGTATCTTTAAACTTTCTTCCACGGCTTTCAGAAGTACCACCACCCAGTTCCATTACTCTGTGCTCTGTGGGGCACTTCGACGTGCAGATCAGTGGATAAAGATGAAAAATAATGAATGGAAGAAGAGGGTGGGGATGAGGAGAAGAAAACTCTACCTAAGAGATCCACCCAAAAATCTCTGATAATGAGAGCATATTTGAGGCCTATGTGAATATGGCTGTGAATGGAACTTGAAGCTGGCTTACTTTTCTGAGAAGACCCGCTGTTCCCTGCAGTGGCAGCAGGAGTCCCAGAAATAGCAAGGTAATTGGTTTAGATGCTACCTGGTAGCCACAGATAGAAACACAGCTACTATCTGCAAATTTGCACTGTGGTTCAGTATCCTGATCCAATGTCCAGGAATCTCTTCAACCCTGGAATTTAGGTAGATAACTGTTTTTTTAGAAATAACTAATTATAGAGTCATAAAATAATCCAAGTGGTGCCTGAGAAAGAAAATTGAATACCTCAAAAATTAAGTACATGTAGGATCAGGGAGCTAAACAGAACATTTTCCAAGTACATGACCTCTTGCAAACCTAAAGGTGACACATACATTCTTTTACAAGGTATTTTTATACTTATTTATTTATGAAGGAGGGTGAGTATGGGCACACACATGCATAATGAAGAAGGGACAATTTGAGGGAGTGTTTTTGTTTGTTTTGTTTTGGTTTGGTTTGGTTTGGTTTTCCTTGCCCCCATTTGGGATTGAAATAAGTTCCTCAGGCTTGGTAGCAAATGCCTTTATCTGCTGATCCATCTCACCAACCTGGACAAAGTCTTGTAAAGATACAAAGAGCATTAATATGCTACAAACCTAGGGACTTAGGTTTCAACAGCTTTCAAGTCACCTTTTTCCCCTTATTATTATTATTTTTTTAACATCACCTCTTAATTCTTCATTCAGTCATATTCACACTGGTCATGATCCAAAGAGACTGGCAAGAGAAATAGACCAAAATTTCTTCATCAGAAAGCTGTTCCTTAAATAATGTTGAAGTTCACTGCAAGGATCCCTTTATCTCCTACCTCTCTGTCTCTCTCTCTCACACACACACACACACACACACACACACACACACACAAACACTGTACACACATGCGCATATGCACACACATCACCTTATTTTTAAAATTGTCCACACCATGCTTTGACATCCTTTTTGGGGAGGTTTACCCTATAAGGCTCCTGTGTCATTAACTAAAGGTTTTAATATCATTTATAAACAAATCCTACCATTTCAGATATTCCCCATATTCGGTTAATTCATCAAAACACTAAGATTAATTCTTACCAATCTTCTGTGTGCAGAACACACCTCTGAAGACCCCTGGATTAGACAGCAATGTACCTCTTTTCCCAGAGGGTACTTATACTTGTGCCCCATTGAACTTAAAAGACATCTTAGGCCCTACCAACCCCCTGAGAGTATCATTGTTCTTTCTCTTGGTCAGCTAGGGAGGATCCCAATCCAGAACTAACCCAGAACTACACCCTCAGCATTTAGTCAAAAGTGTTGCCTCATGCCACTGGAAAACCTCACTGGCATTGCTAGGGCCATTATCAGAAGACATGCTCCACAACCCAGCAGTTCTCTGCACTTGCCCAGCCACCCTGTACCTGCTTCTTCTAATCCTGCCAGCACCAAAGCACTCATAGCTAAAACTGCCTAATTACAGCAACAGCTCTCTGCCTTCTCTGTGTCTCCTTCACTTGGAGATGAAAGAGATAAGCATCCAGAATCCTTCTTAACCAACTGTCAACATTAGCAGCATTCAAATGAAAATATGATGTCACTTACCCCTTTCTACATGAGGAACCCTCTCCCAGCATTCCATGCCATGTACTTGGTTATGAAGAAGAGCTGTTTCATAGCATTCATTCATTTGACCCTCTTGATCTCTTTACCCCCTAGATCAAAAGCTCACTTAAGATAAAATGTGAATGAATCTCCATCTTTTTTTTTTCCTTTCAGGCTTGAACTTGTCTAGCACAAGGAACTTAAAAATGACTAGTTTGATTTTAAAATTAATATTTTGTTCTGTTTGGTCAACAGAACCCATCCTAGCATCCATTATCCAGTTCCTTTATAGGAATTAAATCTACTGCATACTTGACCAGGATTCTGGAAGGGTCCAAATGATTTAAAGTCATAAGGAAAGACAGGAGACTGAAAGATCAAGGGAAACGTTCTGGTTCCAATCAATGACCCGAGGATGACCTTGAGTCACTCTCAGTACCTCCCTGAGCTGGAGTCTTCTCACCTATGGAATCACAGACCAACTTTAGAATGTGAAGGGAATGTTATACATCCTTAGTGATTCTTCAGAGTAGTTTTTGTTAATAGTTTTGACCTAAATCCTAACTCCTCAAATGAGTATGCTGGAATTTACCATTTCCTCTTCTTCATCTCATCTACAGAAATCAACAACTATTAACTACATCCATTTACATGCTCAGGTGTGATTGCAATAAATGTATTTCCAGCCTTTCTTTGTTGGATGCCTTTACAGGATGGTAAGAAAATGTTTCAAATGTTTTTTTGAAAAATGGGCTCTAGCACTGAATAGGAAGTTGACAAATAGAGATAAATTATGAAGTAATTATTAGATCTAAAATATCTCCCTTCATGCACTTGCTTTAAATGAAACACCATACAAACATGGTTATTTTCAGGTCTTCTGACTCAAATCACAAGAGCAAAGAAAACGAAAGTACTATTGCCTTCTCAGGCATGAAGTGGTGGATTTGTTCTGAAACTTTCACTACCTAGTTCAGTTTATTTGCTCAGGAAAGTGGCTCTGCTGGCACAGGTGGTGAGTCTATGTGACACCTGAGTTCCCTTTACTTCTCTGCAGAGGAGTTCCTTAACAAGAGAGGGCAAACATCTAGTACTTTCTATATGCTCTGATGATGGTGTTCTAAGTAGCTGCCTGTTTCTGTTAGCACCTGGACCAACAGCAACATGGGGAGGAAGGGTTTATTTGGTTCACATGTTTTGATAGCAGTCCATTCATTATAGAGCGAAATCAGGGCAGAAGAAGCAAGAACCTGGAGGCAGGAACTGAGATAAAAACCCCTGAAGGAATGCTGCTTTCTGTCTTGATTCCTCCAGTTGGCTCAGCTACCTTTTTTTTTTTTTTTTTTTTTTTTTAATACAAACTAGGTGCATCTGCTTAGAGATGGCACTAACCACAGTTTTCTGGACCCTTCCACATCAGTCAAAAATTAAGAAAATGCCTCCACAGACTCACTCACAGGCCAGGTTAATGCATCCAGTACCTCAGTGAGGGTCCCTCTTCCCAGGTACAAGCACAGGAACTGACCTCCAGGTCATGTTTATGTCTGCAAAGGCACTGCCAAGAAGAAAGTGACACATAAAGCAAAACATATCAACAAATGCTGAACTTCACAAACTTAAATCAATTAACAGAATATTTTCTAAATCAAGTCTTCATCTAAAAGCCACAGTCATAAATTTCCACAACCCTTCTTCTACTAAATGTGTAAATACTTTTCTAACTAATTCTGTAACAAGTGCACAGAAAGCAATTCTCTCTCTCTCTCTCTCTCTCTCTCTCTCTCTCTCTCTCTCTCTCAGTGTGTTTGTGTTGCGTATGAGAGAGAGATAAAATATGAAACCAAGTCATGTTTTTAATTCTGCAGAAATAAATGTGGCCTTGGCGAGAGAAATGAATGTCTATGGAGTAGCTCAAACATAACCCTAAGCAGAACTGTGCATAACTTTGCCATCAGAGTGTGGTGTAGGTTTCCTAGGACCTTGCTTTGACTTAATTCACTGTGTAGACCTTGCTTTGTTGATGTGTGTGCTCATATAAACCTTACTGTGCACAAGACTATCCAGTATGAACGGGGAAGGTGAACGGACTGCACTGAGGAGAGTAACCTCCCCGTGCCTTGGAAAGTGCTTTCCAGTTCTCTGAACTCAATAGGTGTTATAAGAAAACACTCAAGAGAAACTATTTCCAAGAATGAAACAGGAAGATACATTTCTGCTTTTAAGGAGAGGGCATTGGGGCTTGGAGTAGAAGTGGTACAGCTCCATAATTGTTTCGAAGGAAAGTACAAATCCACTCTCAATTCATTTGAGCCAGAGCCAGAGTAGTTGTAGCATGAGGTATTGAAGTGTGTACATCAACACTAACCGTGGACTGCCCTACATAAGGCACTTTAGAGTACTGCACTGCCATCTATCTGTCAGGCCAGCTGTAGCGGGTGGAGCAAGGAGAAATGATTCAGTCCCTGGAACTTTTGCACATGTGGCTCTCTGAATGGAAAGACGTTCTGGATAGAGCAGAGAGTGGCTCAGTCTTGAGTGGTGGAATCACTGGGCACACACACCCTTCCTTATTACCATCATAGAGATTTGCAAATGGGGACACTCAAAAACAAACTAATGGGAACTTGTTTGTTTGCTTCTTTTAGAGCTCAAGGTGGAAATCCTCCCCCTGTGGGGGCAGCCTTGCCAGGCCACAGAGGATGACAATGCAGACAGTCCTGATGATACCTGATAGGCTAGGGTCAGATAGAAAGGGAGGTGGACCTCCCCTATCAGTGGACTGGGGGAGGAGTATAGGGGGAAAAGAGGGAGGTAGGGTGAGACTGAGGGGAGACGAGGGAGGGGGCTACAGTTGGGATACAAGGTGAATATATTGTAATAAATAATAATTTTTTTTAAAAAAGGAAAAAAGGAGTTTCTCAGCAGGTAATTTACCCTCAGCAGTATTCATCAACTGAGGACCAAGTGTTCAAATGCATGAGCCTGCGGGGAGGCATTTCTCATTCAAACCACAATGACTATCCACTCCAAACATGCCGAACACCTCATAACCATCCCTTAGAACATCTTTAGTGAATAAATGAATATCAACTTTAATCATTTCCCTTCCCTCCTGAGCTTCAATCACTTGTTCAGCACACATTTTAATAGAATTGCGGTCACTGTCATGTATAAGTACATACTCCTGAGGATAATGCCTGTCACTTCTCAGTTATAGAAAATATAGTTATGGTCCCGAGAAATCAAACAGTTCATCTTTATCATATCATATGATATTATTAATTATTTAAAAACAGTTCATGTTTTAATCTAGAGTATAGTATTAATAACCAGGAATAAAATACCTCTTTTATTTTCTCTCTCTCTCTCTCTCTCTCTCTCTCTCTCTCTCTCTCTGTATGTGTGTGTGTGTATTTATACAAATGCATGTGTGATTGTAATTTGGACACATGGGGAGGCTTGACATACATATTTAGTTATCCACTGGAAGAGATGTGTGGATTGCCCTTAATTAAATGTCATAAGTCAGGCTTAGCATGAGGAGTTATTTTAATCAGCTATAAAAAACAAGCAAACTTTCACATTTCAGTTATTTACTGCTCATTCTCATTTTAGGGAATTCACCCAAGAGTCTCTGCTACTAATGAATATTATCTCCTTTTTTCTGTATTGGCTCTGCCATTTGTCACACTATGCCCTAGGAGGAACTTGCTCTTGAAACCTGTTACTCAATTACAAATGAGAAAAATGGTTGGGGACCAAAATTTCCAATAAATCAGAATGCTGAGACATGAGACATGAGTAGATCTCCCGACCAACTGTGCCATTGTTCATGATAGGAAATACGGTATAGAAGGGCAAGGGACTGCAGATTGATCGAGTCATGAATGGAGGGAGACATGACATTGAATGAGTTCAACAAAACACCTGCCAGTATATTTGTGTAAGAAATTCTTATTCTGTGATCAAATGAGAAATATATGTGAAGACAAAGCAGGCTTTCTGAATAGTTTTAAATAGCTGAAACAATTTTCATTGTCATTTCTAAGATTTTTTTTTATTTGTTGTTCTCTAAGATATGTTTACATCTTTTCCTCTTTTTGGATGAGTCTTATTGGATCAAGCATAGCCACCTTGTATTAAAAATACACTGTTACAGACATGTATTAGTATATGAGAGCTCTTCCTTTTGGGAGATAAAAGGAACATTTATGCAAACTCTTTGTTTTTATTATTCTACTTTTATTTTTAATTATGTGTGTATCTTTCTGTGTGTGAGGAATGTATGCACAAAAGTGCAAATGCCAAAAGAGGCTAGAAGGGGGTGTTAAGTCACCTGAAACTGGAATAACAGACAGTTGTGAGTGGTCTGACAAGGATGCTGAGGACCAAAGTGTGACAAACACTCTTTTTTTTTTTTAAGCAAAATACAATTTAATAATTTAGATGTGAATGGATGTTGGATTTTGTCAAATGCTTTTTCAGCATCTAGGGAGACTATCATGTGGTCTTTTTCTTTCAGTTTGTTAATATGGTGGATCACATTGATGGATTTCCTTATATTGAACCACCCCTGCATACCTGGGATGAAGCCTACTTGGTCATAGTGGATAATAT
>REGO01000725.1:404968-415090 GCA_010120015.1 Rhombomys opimus | reverse complement strand
CTATATGCCACAAAATTTGAAAATCTAAATGAAATGGACAATTTTCTTGATCGAGTTGACCTACCAAAGCTGAATCAGGACCAGGTAAATCAATTAAATAGTCCTATATCCCCCAAAGAAATAGAAGCGGTCATCAAAAGTCTCCCATCCAAGAAAAGCCCAGGACCAGACGGCTTCAGCGCAGAATTCTACCAGACCTTCAAAGAAGAGCTAACTTCAATTCTTTTCAAACTATTCCACAAAATAGAAACAGAAGGAACATTACCAAACTCATTCTGTGACAAACACTCTTAATCATGGAGTGAGCCATTTCTCCAGCCTCCATATTTATTACAATTACACATAATTATGAATCACAATTACATATAAAATATATACTATTATTATGTATAAATATTAAATTTAAATGACATCTTATGTTGTAAAATTAAATGTTTAATAAATGTTATTTTTTAAAGTCAGTTAGCCAATTTTATAAGTATTAATTCTCCAGTTCTCCTGTATATCAAACTTCAATTTGATATACAGTCACCCAACATTTAGAAAAATGATTACCTTTCATGTATAATCCAATATTATCTACCCTTTGGTATCTATATATCTGCTTATAAGAATATTTCTTTTGCATTTGTTCTTAATTGTCTCTTTAAATGCTACTGATTAGCTCATTTTATTAATTAGTAAATTATTCTATAATTTACTATGTGGTAATACCCGTGTGCTTCATAAATATTAAGTACTGTGTACTTGTAATCATACTTTGAAATAACCTCCCATTTTTGATTAAATATACAATCAAGCATCAGTAAGTCAAATGGTGGAAGGAAGTTGTCCAGGTCACAAATGTAATATCCTCAATAGTCAGGCTTGTTTCTCAGAAAGCTTTCTGGGCCTGTCTCTAGGCTGTTTTTAGCTAATGACCACCCTGATGCACTAAGGTTTGTGGATGACTCTTGCTTATCTTCTTTAGAATCTAGGCATTCTCTTTAGCTCTCAATGGTCCAATGCTTAGTAATGCTTCAGTGTACAGCCGCTGACTCTGTCTAGAACAAAATACACGTTTCTCTAGCTGCTAAGAGAATTTATAGCTGACAGCTCTCAGCTAAGTCCTCTGCCACTGCCTTAAGCAAAAGAAATTACACAGAGCCACGTCCATAGGCTATCATAGATCTTAGGATCACATTTGGAATGCGGAAGGACCATCTCCGCTCCAGAATGACATGTGTGATTTACTGAGGTCTTTGCTTAGGCTGCATTGCCATTTAGAGCTTTATCTGAATAGTCTTACATTACTTTTTCAGGGGCGTAGACTTCAAGTTTCTTTCCATGTGACTCTGTGTGTGGTAGTTCCACAAGAGATGGTAGTTGGGAATCGGTTCTCTAGGGAGAATATGCTAGATCAAGACAGTGGTTAATAGAGACACTCTAAGGGCGGGACTCAAGAGTGTTAGGACAAGCTTCATGTTTTGCCATCATTAAAAATCCCAATTTTCCAGTGGTATCCATTATTAGCACCAACCACAACAAACATTTTTCCCTGCCCACATTCTTTCCTAGACAGGTTTCAAGAGTTTTGAGTCCCTAACATTATTTTCCTCTTATTATCTCTCTTTTAATTACCTTTAATTTTATTTCCCAGAAGTAGTTGCTATAGTTTTCTATACGTATTCTTAAGAGGACGTTTAGTCTACACATAACTTTAGAATACTTTGTGAGTATCATGCATGAAAATGGTATATACATCATTCTAGTCCCCTCTTCCATCTCCGATTCCTCTTCTGCTCCACCCCTTTCAATTTCACAGTCATTTTTCAGTATTGCTGCAGATACAGGCACAAATGTATATGACCTACTGAATCCATTTGGTGGTGTTCATATGTACATGTTTCAAGAGAACCACTTAGGACTGGATAACTTATGCAGGAACTTGTCCCTGTAGAAATCAATTCTCCTCTTCTCAGTTCTCATTGATCACCTGTAGGTCTTCATCTAGGAATGGGACCATGTGTTAATTCACTTGTCTACACTGGCATTTCAACTGTTCCTATTATTTTGCTTGTTAAAGCAGCCATATTGTTGAGATTTAATGATTATATTTTTCTTTTCACATCTAGGGGTCACTATATAGCACCAGGTATCCTTGGCCTCTGACTCTTAAAATATTACCATTCTTGTGTAATTTTCCCTGAGCCTTTGGTACAGGAACTGCATCTCAGATATATCAATTATGATTAGTCAACCCAGAGTGGTTTTGTCAGCTTGACACAATCTATAGTCACCAGGGAAGAGAGCCTCAATTAAAGATTGTTTAGATTGGGTTTCTCTGTGGAAATGTTTGGATTATATTAATGTACAAATCCACCCACTACTGGCTGCACTATTCCCTCAGAAGGGGGTAAGAGTGAAGAAAATAAGGTAAGTATAGCTATGCATGTATTACTGCATTTCCTTCCAGCTTACAGACCACCAATGCAATGTGACAGGACATCCTCATGCTCCTTCATGGCCATTGTAGACTACATCCTCTCAGAAACTCTACAAACTCTAAGCCCCAATAAACCCTTTCTCCTTCTAGTTTCTTTTAGTGGAATATTTTATCACAGAAATTAGAACAAAACTAATATAGAATGCAGACTTACATCTAAAGTAGATCACAATTACAGTTCAGAGAACTAGGTTCACACCACTAGTTTCTACGGTGTGAAGGATTTGGTACAACTACACTCTACAGATAGACTTCCCAAAGCATCATGCCAAACATTCAGTCATAGACCCATGGAAGGGGGCATACATGTTGAACTGAGTGTTGGATGTCTAATCATGGTGAATATCTATGATCCATTTTGCACCCAAATCTACAGGCTAACTCATATTTTGGTTTCCTATGATTGCCCCCTTGAATACGTTATTTAGTCTGATTTGTTGTTATAGTTTGAGGAGGTAAGAAATTTTCAGAAGGTTCTTCTGATCCCTTCCTATCCTTATGTTTTTTTTTTTTTTTATTCCTTAGGACAACAAATAAGGTGAGAGGTATGCCAACTATTAAGGAAAGTTATCCCAATTATTTTCTGGAAGAATGTGAGCATATGAATCCAGTTCCCTGGGCACTTTGAATGACTGTAGTATAGACTTTGGCCTGAGGCAAATTTAAGATCTCACTTCTTTTGGAACACAACTGTCGGAAGCTGGTATCAGTGTTAGTTCCATATGCTACCTTGGTGCCATGTTTATTATTTCAGGTACTCTGGTAAATTGCTACAAGTCCCTTTTGGCATTAGGCTGTGGTTAGTATATGTACATATACAGATGTTAATAAAAAAAAAAAAAAACTCCTTTCCTGTCCTTTAATCAATGGACGTTGTACCTGTGAATTCAAAACCAAAGTCATCTGTGCCTGAAGGTGACTGTAGCTGAAGCCCCCAGCAGTCTGAAGAGATGCATGACTCTAATGAAAGATCCAGCCAGTGACACATCTGGTCTCTATAACAATTTCAGCATTGCTTTTAGTTTTCTGACTCCTTCCTCAAAATTATGACAGGGAAGTTAAGCTCATTTCCTATAGGTCTTTTACATGTCATTAGCATTTTTGAAGGAGCTCCAAGAGACCCAGCCAATGCATTCACTTCTAAGTCATGGATGAGTGTTCCTCTGCTCAGTCTTGATATATAGTTTTCTCTGTCCTCCTAAGTCCTGATGATATGTGCTTGTGGATGACAAAAGTGGAATTCTGATATAAGCTCTCCCTACCCAGTGCAAGGAGTAGATTTTCCCTTCATGACTTAACCTTAGCGTTAGGTCCATAGACAACTGTCATAAGGTAAACCATAAAGGGGAATATTTCAGCTGGTAGGCCTTGTCCTCATTCCAATCTCTGCTGGTTCTCCAAGGGAAGAGGAAGCCTCTACACCCCTCACAGTGGCTGTCTCTCATTCATGCCTTCTCCAAGCATCTTCTTTCTACTTCCTGGAGATGCAATAGTTTGTAACCAATGTCTTGCATTTGTTTAGGATTCATTCTGTATCTGAGAAGCCCTCCTTTGAAGATATACCATCCTTTCAATTTAATTCTGGGCCATGTGGTTAGTCAGGTTTTCTCTGATGCTGTGGAGGATAAGAGACTTCTTCTGGGTGAGCATAGAGAAATGCTGGCTTACCAACCATACTTGAATTATTATTAGCAGAACTGAGGCACATTTCCACACAAAGCAGGTGACAGAAGAACTGAAATGAAGCTTTGCCTCCTTCATCACTGTCCATGTGCTTCAGCTTACTTATAACCAAACTCTTCACCTATTTTTATTCTCTCCCAACTTCCTCAGTGAAAGGCTTGGCAGCCTGGAGACTTTTTCAGGCTAGAGCGCATCACAGACTCCAGTTGTCTCTAGTGGTAGGGTACTTACACCATTAGACTAAATTATGATGCAAACATAAACTCTCCCTTACTGAGACAATAGACCCCTGTCTCTAACTTGGTTCTTGCCATTTTTCCTCCAAGAATGTAGTGAAAAAAGAACAAAGGGTTAAAAAAAACAATTTTTTTTTTTAAATCTCAAGATTACCAACTAAGTAGGAAAATAGGCCACTATATGGGTATGGCAACTTGAATAGGACAATTAGGAATTTGAACTCATGAAAGCAGCAGAATGATAACCAAGAGCTTGCTGACGTGTGATGGAAGTGCACCATAAGCCAGTCTGTGCCTCAGAATTTCAAACAACTACCCTTGCTGAGGAGACATTCTTATCATTTTTTTCACCTGGGGTGTTCTTCTGTGTCCTGCTCACTGTTGTCATAGGCAGCTCCAAAAGAAAACCACCTCTGAAGACAGCCAATCTTCCGTAGTCATTGCAAGCTATCAAATACAACTGTTACAGACTCCTTTGTTTAGTGTGCTTCATTTCTGGATGCCACTTCGATGACAGGGGCTCCTCCTACTCTTTGTCCTTATGACTCCTAGATATCCTGACAAGGTGAATTTTGTTTTTGACACTTTTTGCCAAAGTTTTTCTAAAGAAGAGAATCTGAGACCAGTTCATTTGTGGAGGCCATTTAATTAGGAATACTTTAGAAAATAAATAAAAGATGGAAAAGGACATGCCAAAAATACGGTGTGAGCCAATATTCAACTTTTTTGGGGTAAATCCTGTTCAATCTTACTAGGCCTTCTAAATAGCTTTTGAATTGTCAGCATGAGTAATAGTAGCCTTCGGCCTGTAATATCCATTTACTTGGGGGTAAAGACACTCCTTATCTGTGTTAGCCTGCTGGCCTGGTGAAGAGCATCTTTCTAGGCTTTGTGCTACTTAAGCAATCTCTCCTCTTCCTGTACCACAGATCTCTGAACTATGGAAGTGCATCTATAGGCATGTCTTCTCATCATCTGCCATCATCTGCTGGCTCCTTTCTCAGGTAACACTTATCTGCCTTCTATCTTTGCCATACCTTGTATTAAATGATTTCCTAGAACACAGAGTAGCTATCCAGGGAGCTGAGAAACAGTACTAAATAACTCTTCTTGTCTATGAATCTTGAAGTATAAAGCAAATAGGTTGAGGCTAGTTTTGAGGTGGGGAACAATAGGTGCATTTTTGCAAAACTGACCACGAGATGTATGTACTTGGTCACACTGTGCACTAGAAAATGCAGAGGACATAAAATGGTGCAAACAACAAGAAGTGATATGTGAAAGGCTCGGTGACTGTGGTGCTAGATGTTACGGGTCTCTCAGAGGTGTGACTTATGCTACTTATGCTCTTGTGGAACTCACATTGCAAACAAGGCAGAGATTCAGATCTTTAGCTCAGAAAGGCGGCGTCAGCACTGGGATAGAGACACAACAAAGAAATTCAAATCAGTGGCTTAAAACATAGAATTTTTATTTTCTCATGATGCTCAAGAGCCTAGTGTCTAAAGTCAAGGCAGCAGCAAGATTCTCTTCCCACTGTAGAATCTAGGAATCAGCCTTTCTCTGCCACTTCTAGCTTCTGGTGCTTCCCATAACCATAGCCTGTTCTTTGCCTGAAGTGGCAGTCTTCACTCTCTACATCTGTCTTCATATTTGCATCTTTCCTCTATGTGGGCATCTCTCTGTCTCTATAAAGGCATATGCCTAGGAAAGTAGCCAGTGGGATAAAGCTCAGCCTGACTGTTTCTGAAATCAATTTGTGTTCTGATGTTGTAATAGCTATGTGACTTGAGAGCATACTAAGTAGCCAAGTGCAGTCTTATATGGATATGAGATTACAAAGAATTGTAGATTATCATCAACAAAACACTAATAAGACACCTTCCATGAATTATCCACATTATAAATTGGCCTGTGTAGATATGTCTAGTAAACAATAGCTTAAGTAGGTCTCTATTCTTGGAAAAGGGCAAAAAAGTTACTTTCTAGTCTATGTTGGTATGACTAACAACCTTTTTGCCTTTCTTCTACTCTAATTTCATGAGCTCTTTCCCCAATAGTCTTTTCTTTGGGTAAAAGTACAGGCTGAATAAAAGTTATTTATTTATCTAACTGTTTTTAGAGAAAGCGCTCAGGCCTCTAGTGTGTCTGGATGGCATTTAGTCACATCTAATACTGTTAGAAGTGGAGCATCACAGCTTCCAGTTCTAGACTTAGCCTATATATCCAAATATCATTTTACTGAAAGAAACTTATAAGGTAGAGCCCTGCATTGGCTCTAACTAATCTACTTTGCTGAACTAAATTGCTGGAGATTTAGCATAGAGCTTTGCTGCAATATTCTAACGGTGAAAAATCAGGTGCAGAGCAAATGAGATTAATGTCTCAGCCAGCACCATATATTTTCTTTGCTTAATGTGGAAAGCAGTATTTCCTCTCCTGGTGAGGCTTCAAAGAATTATCATACTTTAGAGTGAAACTAATTGCCAGAGAGAATGGAAGTTCATTTCCACAGATGAGATGGTTCCTCAGGCCTGGAAAGGAAGACTCTTTCTTCAATCTTGATTTGCATTCCTGGGGGTGACTGGAGAAACTTGAGGATGTCTGCACTTCCTGCTGCCCAGCTGCACAGGCAAACCCTTTGTCTTCTGTGGCTGATGTGCTTATGGTGTCTGTTCTGCTCAGCTGTCTTGCACCAGAGAACAAAGAAATGTGATTTTTACATTGATTTAGCGGTGATAATTTCAGTAATGATGATGATGCTTGCTAATAATTACACAATGGTACAGATGTTGTACGAGGCACATCATACCAAGACTTTATTCAGCAAGCCTACACACATATAGATTATATACCATTAACAGCCTCCCATAAAAGAGGAAAAAATCTCAATGAAGTAATAACTCAGAACATGGGAAAAAAACACTAAACAAAACAATATTGTCTTCTTCTCCCTCTTGGTACGAGGAAAGTATTTTACTTTATGTTAGATAAAATTATTCCAGTATTAGAGAGGAGCCAAAGGTTATAATTGAATATCACAGGTAGACATGAATTTTTTTTTATTAATTACTTCATTCACTTTGTAGCCCTCCATAAGCCCCTCTCTCCTCCCCTCCCAAACCTACCCTCCTTCCCCTTTTTCGGGCATTCCCCTCCCCAAGTCCACTGATAGGGAAGGTCCTCCTCTCCTTCCTTCTGATTTTAGTCTATGAGATCTCATTAGGAGTAGCTGCTTGTCATCTTCTGTGGTCTGGTAAGGCTGCCCCCCCCCTCAGGGGGAGGTCATCAAAGAGCAGGCCAATCAGATTATGTCAGAGGCAGTCCCTCTTCTCATTACTGTGACCCACTTGGACACTAAACTGCCATGGACCACATCTGTGCAGCAGTTCCAGGTTATCTCCATGCATGGTACTTGATTGCACTATGAGTCTCTGGGAAGACCCCTGTGTTCAAATTTCTGGTTCTGGTGCTCTCTTTGTGGAGTTCCTGTCCTCTCCACATCTTACTATTTCCCACTTCTTACATAAGATTCCATGCACTCTGCCCAACAGTTGGCCATAAGTCTCAGCATCTGCTTTGATAGTCTGCAGGGCAGAGCATTTCAGAGGCCCTCTATGTCAGGCTTCTGATGTCCATCCTCTTTGCCATTCTGGATAAGAATTGAGCATTTTAGCAAGAGTCCTCCCTCTTGATTAGATTCTTTAGGTGTACAGATTTTAGAATGTTTATCCTAAATTATTTGTTTATATGAGTGAGTATATACCCTGTGCATCTTTCTGCTTCTGGGATAGCTCACTCAGGATGATCTTTTCCAGATCCCACCATTTACCTGCAAATTTCATGATTTCCTTGTTTTTTATTGCTGAGTAATATTCCATTGTGTAGATATACAACAATTTGTACATCCATTCCTCCACTGAGGGGCATCTGGGTTGTTTCCAGCTTCTGGCTATTACATATAAAGCCGCTACAAACATAGTTGAGCAAATGTCCTTATTGTGCACTTGAGCCACTTTTGGATATATGCCTAGGAGTGGTATGGCTGGATCTTGAGGAAGTGCTCTTCCTAGTAGTCTGAGAAAGCGCCAGATTGCTTTCCAGAGTGGTTGTACAAGATTACATTCCCACCAGCAGTGGAGGAGGGTTTCCCTTTCTCCACAGACTCTCCAGCATGTGTTGTCACTCCAAAATATTTATTTTATTTTATTTTTCTTTATTAATTACACTTTACTCACTTTGTATCCCCCCCCCGTGGTTTCCTCCTTCCTCCCATCCCAATCCCTCCCTTCCTCCACCCTCTGCATGCATGTCCCTCCAAAGTCCACTAATAGGGGAGGACCCCTTTTCTTTCCTTCTGATCCTAGTCAATTAGGTCTCATCAGGAGTGGGTGCCTTGTCCTCTTCTGTGGCCTGGTAATGCTGCTTCCCCCTCAGGGGGAGGTAATTAAAGAGCAGGCCAATCAGAAGAAAGAAAAAAGAGGGAACAAGTCAGGAGCCTGACACAGAGAACCTTTGAAAAGCTCTGCCCTGCAGACTATCATTGTAGGTACTGAGACTTATGGCAACTTTTGGGCAGAGTGCAGGGAATCTTAGGAAAGAAGTGGGAAACAGAAGATGGAGAGGACAGGAACTGTCCTGTCCTTATGGAGAGGACAGGAACTCCATAAGGAGAGCAACAGAAACAAAAAATCTGAGCACAGGGGTCTTTCCTGAGACTGATATTCCAACCAAGGACTATGCATGGAGATAACCTAAGACCGCTGCACAGATGCAGCCCATGGCAGTTCAGTATCCAAGTGGGTTCCATTGTGATAGGAACAGGGACTGTCTCGGTCACTCCAGATTTTCATCTTGGCCAATCTGATGGGTGTAAGGTGAAATCTCAGGGTCGTTTTGATTTGCATTTCCCTAATGGCTAATGATGTTGAGCATTTCTTTAAGTGTTTCACTGCCATTCAATATTCCTCAACAAAGAATTCTCTGTTTAGCTCTGTTCCCCATTTTTAATTGGATTGCCTGGTTTGCTGCTTTTCAGCTTCTTTAGTTCTTTTTATATACTGGATATTAGCTATCTGTCAGATAAAGTGTTGGTGAAGATTCTTTCCCAATCTGTAGGCAATGGTTTTGTTTTGATGATGGTGTCCTTTGCTTTACAGAAACTTTTCAGTTTCATGAGGTCCCAGTTATTGATTGATGCTCTTAGAGCTTGTGCTGTTGGTGTTCTGTTCAGGAAGTTGTCACCTGTACCAATGAGTTCTAGGGTCTTCAGCACTTTTTCTTCTAACCGATTTAATGTGTCTTGTTTTATGTTGAGGTCTTCGATCTACTTGGGCTTTAGTTTTCGGGAGGGTGATAAGTATGAATCTATTTTCATTTTTCTACATTTAGACATCCAGTTAGAACAGCATAATTTATTTAAGATGCTATCTTTTTTTCATTGTATGGTTTTACCATCTTTGTCAAATATAAGTTTGTGGGTTTATTTCTGGGTCTTCTGTTCAGTTCCATAGATCCACCAGGCGATTTCTATGCCAGTACCATGCAGTTTTTATTACTGTTCCTCTATAGTGCAGCTTAAGATCAGAGATGGAGATACTTCCAGAAGATCTTTTATTGTAAAGGATTGTTTTAGCAATTCTGGGTTTCTTGTTCCATATGAAGTTGAGAATTTTTCTTTCCAGGTCTGTAAAGAATTGTGTTGGTAATTTGATGGGA
>REGO01000725.1:374521-404413 GCA_010120015.1 Rhombomys opimus | reverse complement strand
TGGTTTTTTTCTTTCAGTTTGTTAATATGGTGGATCACATTGATGGATTTCCATATATTGAACCACCCCTGCATCCCTGGGATGAAGCCTACTTGGTCATAGTGGATGATATCTTTGATGTGATCTTGTATTTGGTTTGCAAGTATTTTGTTGAGTATTTTTGCATCAATGTTCATAACAGAAAATTGGCCTGAAAATCTCTTTGTTTGTTGGGACTTTGTGAGCTTTAGGTACCAAGGTGACTGTGGCTTCACAGAATGTGTTTGGTAGGGTTCCTTCTGTTTCTATTTTTTGGAATAGTTTGAAGAGAAGTGGAGTTAGCTCTTCTTTGAAGGTCTGGTAGAATTCTGCACTGAAACCATCTGGTCTTGGGCTTTTTTTTTTTTATTGGAGACTTTCGATGACCACTCTTATTTTCTTGGGGGATATAGGACTATTTAATTGATTTACCTGGTCTTGATTCAGTTTTGGTAAGTGGAATCAATCAAGAACATTGTTCTCCATTTCATGTACATTTTCAAATTTTGTGGCATATAGACTTTTGAAGTAAGTCTTAATGATTGTTGGATTTTCTAAGTGTCTGTAGTTATGTCCCCCATTTCATTTCTGATTTTGTTGATTTTGATGGTGTCTCTCTGCCTTTTAGTTAGCTTGGCTAAGGTTTTGTCTATCTTGTTCATTTTCTCAAAGAACCAGGTTTTGGTTTCATTGATTCTTTGAATTGTTTTATTTGTTTCTAATTGATTGATTTCAGCCCTGAGTTTGATTATTTCCACCCCTCTATTCCTTTATGGTGTGTCTGCTTCTTCTTTTTCTAGGGTTTTTAAGTGAGCCATTAACTTGCTTGAATGAGCTGTCTCAAATTTCTTCTTGGAGGAACTTAGTGCTATGAACTTTCCTCTTAGCACTGTTTTCATTCTGTCCCACAAGTTTGGGTATGTTGTGCCTTCATTTTCATTGAATTCTAGGAAGACTTTAATTTCTTTCTTTATGTCTTCCCTGACCCAGCTGTCATTTAGTAGCAAGTTGTTCAGTTTCCATGTGTGTGTAAGCTTTTTGCTATTTCTGTTGTTGTTGAGGTCCAGCTTTAGTCCATGGTGATCAGACAGGATACAAGTGATTATTTCAATCTTCTTATAACTGTTCAGGCTTGCTTTGTGACCCAATATATGGTCTAATTTGGAACAGGTTCCATGAGGTGCTGAGAAGAAGGTAAATTCTTTTGTGTTTGCGTATAAGGTTCTGTAAATGTCTGTTAGGTCCATTTGATCCATGACCTATGTTAGAGACATTGTTTCTTTGTTTAATTTCTGTTTTGTTGACCTGTCTTTTGTTGAGAGTGAGGTGTGGAAGTCTCCCACTATTAATGTGTGGGGATCTATGTGTGGTTTAAGTTTTATCAATGTTTCTTTCACAAATGTGAGTGCCCTTGTATTTGGGGCATAGATGTTCAGGATTGTGATGTCTCCCTGGTGAAATTTTCCCTTGATGAGTAGGAAGTATCCTTCCCCATCTCTTTTGATTAATTTTGGTAGAAAGTCTATTTTATCAGATATTAGAATGGCTACTCCTGCTTGCTTCTTGGGTCCATTTGCTCGGAAAGCCATCTTCCAAACCTTTATCCTCAGCTAATATCTATATTTGTGAGTTAGGTGTGTTTCTTGTATACAACAGATTTCTGGGTCTTGTTTATGCATCCATTCTGTTAGTCTTTGTCTTTTTATTGAAGAATTGACTCCATTAATGTTGAGAGCGATTAATGACCAGTGGCCGTTTGATCCTTTGATTTTGATGTTGGCTGTGGTCATAAGGTTGTATGCCTGATTGCTTTTTGTTTTAGTGTACTGAGGTTAACTATTTCCTGTGTTTTCTTGAAAGTAGCTAGTTTTCTCTGGTTGTATTTTCCCTTCTAGTGTCTTCTGTAATGCTGGATTTGTGTGTTGTTATTGTTGAAATTTGTTTTTCTCATTGAATATTTTGTTTTCTCCAACTATGAAGATTGAGAGTTTTGCTGGGTATAGTAGCCTGAGGTTACATCTGTGTTCTCTTAGGGTCTGCATGATATTTGTCCAGGCCCTTCTTGCTTTCATAGTCTATGTTGAAAAGTCAGGTATGATTCTAATTATTGCCAGTACATGTTACTTCGCCTTTTTCCCTTGCTGCTTTTAGTATTTTTTCTTTGATCTGTATACTTACTGTTTTGTTTACTATGTGACAGGAGGATTTTCTTTTCTGGTCTAATTTATTGGGTGTTCTGTAGACCTCTTGTATTCTTATTGGCCTCTCCTTTAAGTTGGGGAAATTTTCTTCAATGATTTTGTTGAAAATGTTTTCTGGGCCTTGGAAAAAATAATCTTCTTTTTCCTCTATTCCTATTATTCTTATGTTTTGTCTTTTTATGTTGTCTTGAATTTCTTGAACGGTCTGTGTCAGGAATTTTTTAGAGTTAACATTTTCTTAGAAAGATACATTGATTTCTTCCATTGTATCTTCCACACCTAAGACTCTTTCTTCCATCTCTTGTAGTCTATTGATTTTGCTTACCTCTGTAGTTCCTGTTTTCTTCCCTAAGTTCTTTCTCTCTGCAATTTCCTCCATTTGTGTTTTCTTTAATTTTTTCCAATTCTATCTTCAGGTCTTGAGCCATTTTGTTGATTTCCTTTACCTGTCTGACTGTATTTTTCTGTTTTTCCTTCAATTCCTTCACCTGTTTGTTTGAACAATCCTCTGTTTCTTTTATTTCTTTCAGTGATTTAAGTATTTCCTCTCTAACGGCCACAAACTGTTTGGCTGCAACTTCCTGTATTTCTTTATGTATGGCCATAAACTGTTTGTTTTTATCTTCCTCTATTTCTTAACTGATGGCCATAATCTGTTGAGTTTATCTTCCTCTAGGTCTTTACACATTTTATTTGTTTCCTCTGTTATCCTCTTCATGAGCATAGATGTTAGGTCATCTTCTTGAGTTTCAATTATGCTGGGGTGTCCAGGGCTATTTGCCCCTGGATAACTGGGTTCTGGAGATGCCAAATTGCTCTGTCTTTTGTTGGATGAGCTTTTATTCTGGCCTCTACCCACTGGGCTATCATAGGCGTTTGGAGTTACTTTCTGGTGGTTCCTGGAATCATGTGGTAGAATCCCCTTGGCGGATTTTTTTCCTGAAGGAATCCTTCTCAGCTTTTTGGGTATAGTCACTGTATGGCTGGTGTTTCTCAGGAGTTGCCACAACTCACCTTAGGCATAGAGACCTGAGTGGTAACTGTGGTCCTTGTTAGTGGAGAGGGCTCTCCTCTCACCTGGAGAAGTCCTGGTTAGAACTGTGCTGCTTCTGGGTTTCTTGCTGTAAATTTAGTGAGCTGCTGCTCTAACCTGTTTGTCCCTTGGTTTGGTCAGTTTTGTTAGGGATAACTGGTTGCCCCTTGAAGCAGTATCTGGGGGTTGATCTCGGGGATTCCGGGCTTTTGTAGGTCTGAGGTTGGGGCTCTGTGCCCCAGTACCCAAGCAGTAATCTGTGGCGGGTGAGTACAGCTCTCCTGGTAACAGCAGGCTATCTGGTGCACAGCAGGTCCCTGGGTTGGGCCAGTCTGCATTACCTTTTCCAGGGATGTACTGGGTGGCCTAAGTTGGTCCCTTTTACTTTGTTCCTTGTGAGGATTTCTCCTGACAATGACTCCTATTCTCTGGTGTCCTAGGGCGCACAGTTCTGTCTGTGAGGAATAGTTGGTACAAAGCAGGTCTCTGGGCTGACAGCCTGCTAGTCTGTGGGACCTTTCCCAGGGATATACTGAATGACCTAATTCGGGTCCCCATTTCCTTCCTTCCCTGTGGGGTTTACTCCTGTCAGGGACTCCCAGTCCCTGTTGCTCTGGGGTACACAGCTTTGTGCCAGAGAGCTGGGTGCCCAACAACTCTGTGTGCTCCTGGCTTGGGCCCAGTTCAGTGACGGTGGCCTGTACCAGCTGGTCTGTGAGACCTTCCCCAGGCAAAGCCTAGGTGACCCAAGTCAGCATCGTTTCCTTCCTTCCCTTTGGGGCCCTCTCAGGACAGGGATTCCCAATCTCTGTTGCCCTGGGGCACACAGCTCCGTCTGTGCTGGAGAGCTGGGTAGACATGAATTCTTAAAACCATTTACTCAATAGATCATCTTTACACCTTAATGCTCAGGAACTGAAGGGCAAGAAAGGTGAAGTGAATCCCTCAGTATAACTTCCCTGTAAAGAAAACATGCAAACCTAGATTTCAGCAACCTAGATGTCATTGATAACACTGATTTAATTTTTAATTATTCTACCGTTGAGACTGTTTCTCCAACCAAGAACCATGTATGGATATAACCTAGACCTAGAGCCCCTGCTCGGATGTAGCACATGGTAGCTCATTATCCAAGTGTGTATCCTAGTATGGGGAACAGGGAGTATTTCTGACATGAACTCAATGGCTGAGTCTTTTACCCCCAACCCCTACCCTGAGCGAGGAGCAACCTTATTAGGCCACAGAGGAGGACATTGCAGCTAGTCCTGAAGATACCTGATAAGCAAGGGTCAGATGGAAGGGGAGGAGGACCTCCCCTATAGTGGACTTGGAAAGGGGCAGGAAAAAGATGAGGGAGGGAGGGTGGGATTGGGAGGGAATAAAGGAGGGGCCTACAGCTGGGATACAAAGTATATAACCTGTGATTAATATGAAAAAAATAAAAATTATAAAAAAGAAACATGCAAAAATTAAAAAAGAATATTTTAACAAATTTCTTAGTTGTCATACTTGAAACGTGTAGCAAAGTAAAAACCAACCATAGTTAGGTAACGACACAAACAGCTCAATATCACCAGATAGGAAACTAAATCTTTTATCATGTTGTGACTGAAACTCCAGTCCAAAACACATGCTAACTGAACATCTATGGTGGAAGTAAATTTGATCTCTACCAGCTTCAACTCCAATTTTTCTAAGGAACTGTGTAACTACTCCTTGCCACTGGGTAATGTCCATATGGCATATCTTCCTTTTCTTGCAGCAGAAGTAAAAATTCACTACATAAAATATGTATGCATTCAAGCCATCTGCATTTGAATGACACTTGAATATACTGCACTTGAATACACTGAGTGACAAAGTACTGGGAAGTTAGAAGAGCCTTGTGCTCAGTGCATAAAAAAAAAATCACATTTAGCTAATTTAATTCTGATACAGGGAAGAATTGTTATGATATGAATGTTTTCTTCTTCTAAAACTCACTTAAAAATTTGACTATCATAGTAGCATTGTTAAAACAGTGGGACCTTTAAGAACTTTCAGAACATGCTAAGACCATGAGGACTTCATAGGTATATGTGTTACATTGCTTCTATTTTACAAAGGTTGGTTCCCGTCTTGCTTCTCTTTGTTCTTTCATGCTTCTGCCAGAAATAGCATCCCTTCTTTCTGAAGAATGCAATGTTGATGATATTCTCTTGAAGGAAGAACTCAGATTTCACCTAACAACAAATCTTATGGCATCTTGGTACTGGACTTGATAGGCTCCAGAATTATTATCCAAAACCTTTCTTTTTTTATAAATTACTTAATTTTAAGTATTTTTTACAGTGTCAAAGAGTCAATTATCAATTAAAACAAAAGACATTCAGACAACAGTGTTTGAAGTGATTATAATTTACAAATGATGGCTAGAATCAATAAACAAAATGATACACAATTATTTAAGTGGATTTTAACCATAGGTTCTAAGTTCTTTGGTAACTACTACTTGGGTAAGACCAATAATCTTCACTATATTAACTTTCTCTTTCCTTAGATATAAACCATTGCCTGACTCTTAGTGTCCCTTGAATGTTTCTGTTTCTGCTTAGATCAAAAATTCTTGCCTATAGTCTCTGTAAGAAGTTCATGGTGAAGCAGAGGAGCCTGACTTCAGAAGATTTAATCTCATGAATGAGGCACTAAGACCCTGGTGACTCATTCATGTGTCTGTTTCTATAGAATTTGTACTCATTGTGCTGTGCTAAAATTTTGCCTTCTTCCTTGCTGATGTCCCTACAAGTTTCCCATATTGCATGACCCTTCAGAAACTGTGGGCATTTTGAACGTTATAAAAGAGAGGTGATCAGAGAGAACAGAAATGGGCTTCAGAGTAGTAGATTTATGTGTTGTTCAGTGGGTCCCATGTTTACTTGATCTATTAGTACTTTTTGTTTGTTTGTTTTTGTTTTTAATGTACCAATAGCTTAAGGAAATGTGACTCTCACCTTACTTCTTCTCAAAGATGTGTCACTCAAATTCATGGCCAGAGCCAAAGAATCATGAGTATTTAAATAGAATGGGGGTTGTAAATGCCAAAGACACAAAGTAATTCTCAGTAAAGTTTTCTTTCCATGCCCTCATGTGTCCTACCCTTGACTATGTATAGACGAATACCCTCATGACTCATAAGATAAAAAACAAATTAAAGGGCTTATGAAGAAAAGCAATGAACACCTGAGCCTTTCTTGCTCCCAATCTTACTTCCCAAAACCAGGTCTTGGGAATAGTCACCAATTCCATTCAGCCTTTCCTTTCTGATATCAAATCTTATTTGCTCATTATGGAAGCATCTGACAAAAGTATGGCAATACCAAGGACCCCAAGGCCTTAAATGCATGGCAGTGCCTTCCCATGCATGTTGACAGTATATGAAGAAAGTGTCGATCACAGATCCCACTCCAAATCGACTACAGCCTGAGACTGTTCCCCTAAAGACTGTCCGTCTACAGAGACAAGTTAATCTGCCTCCTCATTCAGCTACATATAATAAATTCACATCCTCGTTCAGCTCTATATAATGAACCCACTTCTTCATTCAGCTATATGTAATAAAAACAACTCCTCATTCAGCTGTATAGAATAAACTCCCCTCCTCAGTCAGCTTTATGTAATAAGTCCATCTCCATGTTCACCTGTATATAATAACTGCCCCCCATTGTTTAGCTGTAATAAATGTACTCTGTTTCTAGACATCTGTATCAGAACACAAGGCCTAACCAGTCCCAACTTTTCTGTACACATATGTCAATGTCAGCTGTTTCTTTACTCCCATTGCCCCACTCAGGTCAATATCTAACCCATTCCCACTGCTCAAGTCAGGTCAATCTCTAGCCCATAACAGTCAATGTCATAAAATATCTATTAGTTATATTATAAAAGAGTAACACTTGGCTCACTTGGAAGGATGTGCTCTTCACTCACAACAACTAATGATTTCTATTTTCCTTTTCTATTTTAGACCCTGAGTAGCATATCTTTCATTTTATCAACTACAGAAACAATAAGAAGAAATTAAAACTAGTCTACATATTGACAGCCAACCTATAAGGAAAACATTAAAAATAAAATATCACTGAGTGACAAAGTAAAAATATATGTGTATGTGACAAAAGATAAACTGTAGAAAAGAGGCAAAAAGAATAAGTGAGGTGTGTTCTTGGACTGATAAGGCTAAAACATGATTATATTCTTCAAAGCCAGCAGCACAAGGTCAAAGCAAAGCAAATTCTATATTAATACATCTTTTGTGCCTATAATACACATATTTGTATATTTTTACATATTTGTTTCCTCAATCTGATTTGTTTTGCTTAAACAAGATGCCCAAGGCTGGGGTATTTATAAGTAAAGAGAATAGGTTGGTTTATGATTATGGTAGATGATAACTTTAAACTGCATGCAAACATTGATTGAGCAAAAGGTTTCTCCTGGAAGCATCCACATGGAGTAGCTGAAAAGGACTCAGATGGATGCAGGAGACAGCCAGCACATGGGCTAGCCTTGCTTTAGAGCAACTAGTCCCTGTGAGGACTAATTCATTCTCCAAGACTAACATTAATCCATGCATGAGATTGCAAACCGGTGAATATCCTACTCAGCTCTGCCTCTTAAACCTCTTCACACCTCAGTATCACCTAATGACACCTAATTGAAAGCAGAAGGATTTGGGGGCAGTGAGGCACAACCAGAAGCTTTACTCCCATTTCAAGATAATTTGAGAAAATTTTTAGTATTTGGTCAATTTAAAGTCATCTATTTGTGCTTTGAAGGAAAAGCTGAAATCAAAGGCCATTTGGGGGGGAAAAACTGTTTCTTGAGAAGATGAAGGAAAATTCCAAAAGGTCAAAAGCAATTTTAAAGATAATTTTGTGTGTAGGAACCTTCAGAGATGCTGTAAACCCTATCACATAAAAATAACTTATTTATTGAATTTTACAACAGTATAAACCTGAATAAACCTATAGCTGTAATGTTGTTAGCTGTGCATAATTGACACACATTCTTTCCTACTTCCCAGTAGAAAGCACACTTACTAATGCTTGTCTTGGATATATCCCATTTCAATCTCATTTTCCCCTAGTTATTTTATTCCACAAAACCCTTACTACTTAATAATTTTAACATCTTATGTAGCATATTCTAAGCTTTTGATCTCAGAGGAGCTTGTGGCTTAAAAAGCAAAGTCAAGTACAACAGATTTTTCCAAATTAAATTTGTTCATTGTGACCAGGAGCCTGATCTGATATTTCTGCTTGGAAGAACACTCAAAGAATCCTCCAACCAAGATTATACAAATCTTAAAGTTACAAACTGAAAAAATATTTAACTCGTTATACTAGAAGCATCAACACAGAGCTGAAAAGTGACTCCAGTGAATCAGGAGACACCAAGCACATGAACTAGCCTTGCTTTATAGCAATTGCTTCTTGTGGACTACTTACACACTCTGATAGTTATCTTGTTTGTTTCTAAATGTACAATTTTCCAAATTTTCTATAATTTTGTATTAAGGGAGCATGGGCTATCAGCAAGAAAACAATTTGAATAGTGAACACATTTGGTTCCTTGAACATTTGGACAAAATTGGTACTCATTTGAACTATTTCTAATTTTATCTCTAAAAGAATTATTGGTATGAAAACTGAAGGATGCGAACAATGCTTTGGAAAGCTAAAGACTTAAGGTGTAACAATCACTCATATCATAACATTTCTCAGTATATTTTCAAGGATTATTTTTATAGTGGACCAATAGCAGAAGGAAAGTCTTTTGTCAGAGGTTTTCTAATAACAATAGTCTATTTAGTAATTTAGAAAAGTACTGTTCATTAACATCTAGACCCCGAGAAATGTCCGGATCTCTAAGAGTATTCCTAATTTATGTCAGGCCATATTCAAGAGTTTTCTCATTAAATAAATGAGTGTGCAGATTAATCCTTATTGTCAACTTGACAAAATTATATTTACCTAAGAAACAAGCTTCTGGGCTTGTCTGTACATGCATTTCCATGAAGGTTTGACTGGGATAGGATATGTCTCCTAAATGCAGAAGGGTTGCTCCATAAACTGTGTTCTGAAACAGAAGAAATGGGAGAAGGAAAGTTTAACATTGTGGTTCATCTGTTTATGCTTCTCTCTGTAATGTGAGCAGTTGTTCAATTCCATGAGTTGCTTGTGTCGGATATTTTGTCACAGCTATGAGAAAAGCAACAAACTAAAACAGAGAGACAAGACACAAATGATTTCTACAAAACCAGAGTCTGAGCATCACTCAACAGTATGTGATGCACAGAACTATGTGGTGAATAAAATTAATATAAATAATAATGTAATAATGGCAAAACAATAATAGTGACAAGGAAAGAAAGTAGTATTGTTATCATTCTATTGAAGCTGAAGTTTATCTGGAGAACAGATTAAGAAGAAGCTATTTTAAGCTTGGAATTGCAGGAAGGATTTTTGGGCAAAGTATCATATGAACTGAACTTTGAAAACCAGAGTGAGTTTTGAGAAACAGGAATGATTGAATAGGGAGTTTTAGCAAAATAGGCAATCATGAACAAATCACAGAGATGAAAAAGTGTGTGTCATGCGGAAGGAACACTAAATAACTCAACATGATGACAGCCAAGGCTTTCACTATAGAGACTTGGAAGAGTGATAAAGCAAGGGGATTTGCAGAAGACACCTATGCTCATGAATGCTGAACTAAATACCTTCAGTTTTAGCTCACAGGCAAATATAGACACTTGTGTTCACTGTGGAAGCTGCTCAGCCTCATCAGTGAGGAATACACAGGAAGCTATTCACAGAACTTCAGTCACCGGCCATTGTGATAATTGTTGGGGCTACAAGAAGTTTCTAGAACCTCATTATAGACTCGCTGCTCTAACAAAATATATTTGTAATGAGAATAATCCATTTAGTTCACAGCTGTGGGATTTGAAACACATGAGGCTAACCTTGATTTAGCTCTAATAAATCTCACCTTGTAGATTACTGAATCACAGTGGTCAGAAGATGTATAACCTGACGGTGTATAGTCAGGAAGCCAGACAAAGATCAGGGACTAACACTCTCTCAAGGACTAGGTCGGGATCTGTGAATACTACTCCAATGCCTTCTGAAAGCAATACCCTTACTAACAAAATCAGGTGAACCAAGTATTCAACAAAGAAACTTTTCAAGAGCAGGAACAGCTTCACCCAGAGGCAGGGAGCTTTTTTCCCCATTTATCTGTTTGTTTGTTTGTTTGTTTGTCTATCTGTTTGTTTTCTTTACAGCCTGATTATGGCTTTCTCCCTCCTTTTCTCCCAGTCCCACCCTCACACACCTCCCCCCCCCATTTTCCCCTCTTCTCAGAGAAGGGGAGGCCCCAACTCACCCTGGCACCTCAAGTTGTAGCAGGACTAAGTATATCCTCTCCCACTGAAGCCTGACAAGGCAGCCCAGCTAGGGGAAAGTGATCCAGAGACAGACAATAGAGTCAAAGACAGCTCCTACTCCCATTGTTAGGCAACTCACATGTTGCCTGTCGTGCACATCTGCTACTTATGTGTAGGGGATCAAAGTCCAGCCCATGCATGCTCTTTGATGGTTCAATCCCTGTGAGCTCCTATGGGCCCAGGATAGTTTACTGTGTAGGTCTTTTTGTGCCCGTGACACCTCCAGCTCCCTTTCTTCTTCCTCCCACTGTTCTACAAAACTCTCTGACCTCCACTTATTATTTGGCTATGGGTCTCTGCATCTGTTTCCATCACCTGCTGGATGAAACCTCTGAGAAGACAGGTATGTTAGGTTCCTCTCTGCAAGTACAGCAGGATATCACTAATAGTGTCAGGGGTTGGCTCTCTTGCATGCTGTGGTTCTCAATTTTGGCCAGCCATTGGTTTTTCGTTTCCTCCATCTCTGCCTCATTTTTATCCCTACATTTCTTGTAGGTAAGACAAATTTGGAATCGAAGGTTTTATGGGTAGCATGGTGATCCCTTCCTCCAAGGGAAGTCCCACCTGGCTACAGGAGATGGAAACTTCAAGTTCCTTTACCTCCAGCTGCTAGAAGTCTCAGCTAGGTTAAGCCACATAGACACCCAGGAGGTTCCCCTATCCTACAGATGCCCCCCACCAGTTTCTTTTATCTCTACCCAGGCCACCCCTCTACACCCTGTTCTCCCCATACCTGATCCTGCATAACCTTCCTCATCCCTCCCACCCAGTAAACCCCTCCATCTACTACAGATATATTTTTATTTCCTCTCCTCAATAAGATTCAAGCATCCTCCCTTCAGCCTTTTTTTAATTAAATTTTATTTTATTAATTACACTTTATTGATTTTGTATCCCCCCATAAACCTCCCTCCTCCCTTCCCTGCCCCATCCTCCCACCCCTTTCTTCACGCATTCCCCTTGCCAAGTCCACTGATAGGGGAGGTCCTCCTCTCCTTCCTTCTGATCTTAGTCTATCAGATCTCATCAGGAGTGGCTGCATTGTCATCTTCTGTGGCGTGAAAAGGCTGCTCCCCCCTCAGGGGGAGGTGATCAAAGAGCAGGCCAATCAGATTATGTCAGAGGCAGTTCCTCTTCCCATTACTATGTAACCCACTTGGACACTAAACTGCCATGGGCTTTATCTGTGCAGGGGTTCTAGGTTATCTCCATGCATGGTATTTGGTGGGTCTTTCCAGAGACTCATACTCAAACCCTTGGGCCTTTTTTTACTTATTTGGGTCTATGGGTTGTAGCATGGTTACCCAGTACTTTATGAAAAAATATCCACTTATAAGTGAGTGTATGTCTTTCTGAGTCTGATTACCCCACTCAGGAAGATCTTTTCTAGTTTCATCAATTTGCCTGCAAATTGCATGATGTCTTTGTTTTAAATAGCTGAGTACTAGTCCATTGCATAAATATACTACATTTTCTTTATCCATTCTTCAGTTGAGGGACATCTAGGTTGTATCCCATTTCTGGCTATTATGAATAAAACTGCTGTGAACATAGTTGAGTAATTGTCCTTGCGGTGTGAGTGGAACATTTTTGGGTATATGCCCAGGAGTAATATAGCTGGGTCTTGATATAGTACTATTCTTTTCTGAGAAACCTCCAGATTGATTTCCAAAGTGGTTGTACAAGTTTGCACTACCACCAGCAATGAAGGAATGCTCACCTTTAAGGGCAAGTTTTGAGCCAGACTGTGTCATAAGTCAGTCCAATTTGGGTCTGTGCTGCATCAAGTTTTCTCCCTGTACCTCCCTTGATTATTTTGTCATAGTGGATATAAT
Source organism: Rhombomys opimus (assembly GCA_010120015.1). Lineage (NCBI taxonomy): Eukaryota > Metazoa > Chordata > Mammalia > Rodentia > Muridae > Rhombomys > Rhombomys opimus. Next base: position 391,837 of record REGO01000725.1, on the reverse strand, counting down.
AGTAGTTCCTCAAGTCCACTGTTTGCTAAATACTTCCCACCATGCCCAGACAGTCATACACATTCAGTGTAGAAGAAACACAACTACAATAGTTACAATGAAGTGCTAAAAGTGTGAACAGTAATGAAAAGGAGTTGAGTTTGGAGGCAGTTTTAAGATTTTATAAATCCATCATTAAATAATGAGAATCTATGAACTTAGTGACAGGCAAAGGCTGAGTCAACAGCAAAATAATGACAATACTGAATCACCAGTCATTGTAGATGTTTAAACACACACGTGGTTGCGAATTATAGGAAACAATTAGAAAAATCTTGGGAAATGGAAACGGAACTATAAGGAGAAAATGGGCACAGAAAGGAAAGGGCAGGGCAGGAAAAAGATGAGCTTGCCTTTCAGCAAGTTGATATGCAAAGTGACACCAGGCAGGACTGTTGGGTCTGCCTCAATGGAGTTCCTAGGCTGAGATGTTGGAAAAGGAATAAGATAGACACAATTTGTAGGTTTTTTCCCAAAGGAGCATCTACTTATGATATTGTTTTTATCCATTTACTCTTAAAATATGTTTGAATTAAAATAGAATTACTTCACTTCCTCCTCCCTTTCAATACTATAGCCCTTCCCAAAGATCATCATTCAGCCTTTTTCTGGTGCCCCAAATGAGCCCTCTTATTGATGTTGGTGTGTAAATGGCTTCAAGGATTGACCGCTCTGTATTAGACAACTCTAAGGTGGCTCATCCTTAGGAAGAGACTAATTCTTCTCTTCCTGGCAGTCATCAATAGCCTGTAATTCTTTGTCCAGTGATGGGACCCTGTGAAATTCTCCGTCATGCTAGTATGCCCATTATTATTATCATTATTCTGGTACTGAAAGATATTTAGCTATCTTCCTAGTATTCTAGATCTTAGGATCTTTATGCCCCTCTTCCAAGATGATCCCTGAGCCATTGATGAAGGAGAAATGTAGATGTGTTTTGGGGAGCTGGGCTTCCTACAACCTATTAATCTCTGTATTATGTGCTTTTCTGTGATGGCCTCCATTTGCTGTAAAAGAGGCTTGTTTGGTGGGAGATACTAACTATACTTATGTCTGTGTAGAAGGATAAGATACAGAAAGAAATAAGGAATTACAAGAGTCTAGCAACATGGCAATCATAAACATTTTAAGGTCCATGACTTCACTCATCCCAAGACGTTTATACTTACAAATCACAAGGCAGAAGAGAGCCAGAAGCAGACAAAGATTCCCACATCAAAGATACAGAGAAAAAAAAAGACAAGATCATTCCACCAGGAGCCAAAGGGCAAGGTGTGTTTTAGAGTGGCCAGAGGAAACCATGGGCAAATTCTTCAACAAAGCCAAGGATTAAGGTGGATGGTCAGTGAGCTGAGGAGGAAGGGACTTCAGGATACAGAGTGTATTCTGGGCAGTACCACAATAGCACAGGGTAAGAAACTGCTCAGCGGAGTGACTGTAAAAATATTTGGGCAATCACACACATGTAGGAAGTTCCAGAACAGATGTTTTACTCGAAAGGAGCTTGATAGAAAATTTAATTCTTCAAATGTTCACTCTGTGTGAGACTCATGAAAAAATAGAAAGAAAGAAAAACAGTCAAAAGAAGAAAGCGTTGCAGGCTCTTCATGCTTCTACCCCAAGAGTCAGGGTCATATAGAGAGTCTTCATATCAGTGTTAGCATGGAGCAGAAGGCAGGGCCAGCAACCCCCAGAGACCCTATTTGCTGGAGGCAATGCTGGGTCCATACAAAAAAAGAGATAATTCAGGAAGATCATTTTGAGTGTGTCAAAGGAGAACTTTAAAATAACTCCTTGGTGAAAAATAATTGAGGAGGAATGGCAGAGAATTCTGGAAAATGCTGCAATAGATGTGGTTAAGACAATGATCCAACACATGCTTATAACATCTAGAATTTTCTTAAAACTCATTTTGTCTATTTTGACTCAAAGCAAAGACTGGAGCCTTTGAAACCAGGGTTTATATTTGTAACATGATACCTGCAGATCTACATGCAAGGAGACAGGTATGTTGTAGAGGAAGCCCTGAAAATGAGAAGGAAATGACCAGCTGGAACATAGAGTGGGAGGAGGTTTAAGGTCGAGGAAATTTGACCTTTCAGAGTTACCTTCCCTTAGACAAGAAACAAAGCAACTGTCATGAATCTGAAGGGAAAACACCCCCACTCTGTTGCATTCCCACATACATTGCCTAAGTGAGTGACTGTGACAGGAGACAAGAAGACTTCCTCCTTTTTTACGGTGGAAAGAGGAATTGAACTGACAAAAAAAAAAAAAGCTGGGGGACATAAATTAGAGAGGCCATGGGCTTGGTATGACCTAGAAAGGAATGTGAGTAGAAAATGAGGGCAGAGTGCTGGCCTTAGTGTTGGAATAAATCTGAAATGCACTTGGAATGAAGCTGGCAGCTTCAAGGTTCTTCATGTCTTTTTTCTCTCAGCTTATTACCTTGAGGTTCTCAAATGAGGACATCTGTTCCTATCTCTAAAATTAAACCGGAGTTCCTAAAGCTGGCTCTAAGCAATAATTCAATTCATTCATTTATGCTTTCTTTTCTTTTTTCTTTCTTTCTTTCTTTTTTCTTTTTTTTAAATGAGGATCATGCTATTAACAGAGTAGCACTGAAGACCCATTAAGGGAAGATGTCCCCCTCCTAGCCAAAATAATGGAGTCTACCTCTAGGTAAAAACATATGGTTTGTTGTCTCCCTGAAGAGTTATTCTGATGGCCAATCACCCAACAAAAGGACCACCCCCCAGGAAAGTGATTTCATTTTAAGCCTAGCTGAAGAGATTAAAGAAAAAATTCAATATTTAATGAGACAATATACTTTTTCTTCCCAGAAAAAGTCCCTTAGCATAGTAGCATACAGATCCTCAGTCACGAAGCCTTCAAGCACTGTAAACATTTCTTTTTTTACTAAGAAAAGCTTAATTTTTCCTTCCATTAACCTATGTCTTTGCTAAGCATAGTTTTCCTAACATTTTGGGCTTCACTTTTTCTCGGAAGCTTCTCTGCCCATCATGTGGCTGCTTGTCTGCCATGTGGCTGGTTTCCATGTTGGCTAAACTAATATCCTTCTCTCGTTTTGGACTCTAGCTTCCTTCTCCAGGCAGCTGTCAAGATTTGCAGCTAATCTGACCTGGGGTTTTTCTTATAAATTCAAGTAAAGTGGTTATCAGGATTCTATTTCAGTCTTTTCTGATATATTGTATTAATTAGTCTAAGAAACCCAAAGGGAGACCTAGACTTTCCTACTATCATGTGTAAACCTTAAAAAGACTTATCACTATGTAGCTTTGCCTGGTCTGATGCTCAGGATCTTTGACCTTCTGAATGACAGAATTACAGGTATGATCATGACAAACAGCTTAAGCAATAATAATTTCTAAAATCCTCTTTTAATTATTAAGTTGAGTATTCTCTTGAAATCAAGACACAGATCATTAGAAAGACAGATTAGATAAAAAGATAAATAAATTGCAGATAGATGTTAGATAAATGATAGATGACAGAGAGTGGTAGACATAATAGAGGTACTTATAAACTCATTTTGGGGGTATAAATTGTAATCTGAATATTAAAATTATGAAAAATTATATGATATTTAGTAATTTCACTAGAAAATTTGATTTTCTATCTGATAATATACTAAAGATAAGCTGATACATGCAAATTATCTTTTAATGTTTTCTTGGAATATGATAGATTTTAGTTTTTTCTCTATTTTAAGATCGTCAATTTATTTTAGATTGCTTAAGGGTTTAAGGAACTTCTGTGATATCTTCCAAAATGGCTGTGCTTATTTGCATATCCATAAACAGGGCCAACACTTTTCTTCACCTCCTGAACAACATTTATCATCTGTCCTCTTCAGTCCTTGTTATAATAGCCATTCTGAGAAGCAAAAGAAGATAGCTCATTATGGATTTAATTTGCATTTCCCTAATGATTAGCAAGGCTTAGTATTTTTTCATGGACCTTTAGACCCTTTATCTCTTTCCTGTTGCGAAAACTCTTCTTTTACGCTTTCAGAAATTGAGCTATTTGTTTTATTGCTGAGTTCTTAACATATTTAGGATGTTAACCCTTTGCCAAATGCATAGTTAGCAAATATTTTCTCATACTTTATATGTCTTCTTTTTCAATGAAGAATTTCTTTTGTTGTGCAAAAGATTTTGTCTTGTAAAAACTAAATTTTCCTATAATCTTGCCCGAGTGTATTCATATTAGTTGCAATTGGTATTTCCAAAAGATATCTGCACAACTATGGTTATTGTACAGTGAACACAATAACCAAAAAATGAGAAATCAATCTGGGTATCTATCAAGAGATAAATGGACAAACAAAATGCAAAAACAAAACAAAACATATAAGGCATTTTGGAATATTATTCAACCTTAAAAAAAACTGAAATTCTGTTATTTGTAACCATGCAAATGAAAAGAAGCATTGTGCTTAGTGAAATATGCTAAGTCCAGAAGGATAAATATTAATTCCTTACCACTATTGTTTTTGTTTACAAATATTTATATGTTTATAATGATTATGTTTATTAACTTATATGTAGATCTAAAAGATTAAAAACCTACCCAAGTAGAGTAAAATGGTGATTTTCAAGGTCTGGTGTAGAAAGAGTGAAGGGAATCAGAAGGTCCTGGTGGAGGCATGCCAAATACAAGTAAGATGCTGATTTGCAGACCAGAATGACTCTAATTATAACAATAACTGCTTCAAAACAACTGGCAAAGCAAACTTTCATGCACCAACAGAAAATAATGTGAAATAAAAACATATTAATTGGCTTGTAGCAATCATTCTACATTTTATAAATACATCAAGAGATCACATTGTACCTGTAAAAGTGTGCAACTATAAATTACTGAAATAATACTGATTAAAATTTAAATTGCTATAAAGTCCCATATTTGAGAAACATAACTAACTGCTTCCTCTACTTTGGCTGCTTCTTCTATAGTAAAGAACTTGCTGTGTGTTTATCATTTTCCATGGAAAAGGATCATCAGAAATATAAGCCAAGAACAGGATTTCACATCATGCCAAATATCACAGGTTGCTCCCAAAAATCTCCATGAACCTTTCCAGAACATCTTATAAGACTCATTTCTCCATCTATATAACTTCAAGAACTGCCCATCTTCTAATATAAGTTCTGTGAAGTGGTAAGTGACAGGACTCTCTTTTCTTCTTTCTAAGAGGCAATGTTTCAATTCTGGAGAAAAAGCTATACAACAGCGCCAACAAAATTAAGCAATTTAACTAATATGGATGATTAAGAAAACCTGTTTTATACAATTTGAAAGAGACCAAGGGTTTGGAGGGAAGAAAAATAAGAGAAAAAAGTTTTAAATGTTGAATTGTATTAGACATATCCTTTGGGATGAGTATCAACATTACAACATAATGTTTGATCACTTTGGGATAAGATCAAGGGTACGATATAGAATGTAAAACCATATTGTTTTGTACTTTATAATTCTAATTGCTAAGTAGAGTTCAGCTTTATGAGTATAACACAATTTTTATATTCATTCTCATCCACTTAGATAGTTTATATCATTCATGAAATAATATATTGCATGTATTTCTCAACAAGAATTTCTGTCTATAAGTGTTTTCAGTTTTATTTGTTCTCCTATATTTAGCAGTGTTTTTCTGTTGTTCTTGTCCACTAGCTTTTTCATAAGTATTTTTTTATAAATAATAAATAATTTTTATAAATAATTATTTTATAAATAATACCATGTATTATACTGGTTAACAAATTTCTTTTCTTGTGTTTTTCACAGGCTTTGCTGCCTGAAAACACTGCTGAGAGTAGTTTTTCTACCCTCCAGTATTTTTTGTAAGAACATTTAAAGTTGGTAATTTAATGTTATTTGATGAAATACCTGGGTTTTGAGTCTTTTCATTTGCATCATATGGACTTTTGATAGAAATAAAATTAAAGACCAAAAATAAGCTTATATACTCCATATGAGCTTCTTCACATTCAATATTTCATTCATATTCTCAAGGGATTATCTCCAGTGTTAAATATCCTTCATATTTTCTATTTGTTCTTTTACTGTTTTCAGGTGTAATTCATTCCTTCATTTTGGACTTTGATAAGTTTTATAAAAAATATTTTCGTTGATCCACATATTACAAAGTAAAATCTTATCCATACTGTGACAAAAATCAAACATAGACTTTGTAACCATTTCATATTAGTTTCTATTTCATTTATTTCTTTTTAAAATTTCTTTCTTTTTTAAAATATGCTTTTTTGTTTTCTCTTATTTTTATTTTTATTTATTAATTACAGCTTATTCACTTTGTAAATCACCTACAGCCCCCTCTGTCTTTCCCTCCCAATCCCATCCTCCCTTTCTCTACTCTACCATGCCGCTCCCCAAGTCCACTGATAAGGGAGTTCCTCCTCCCCTTTTATCTAATTCTAGTCTATCAGGTTTCATCAGGACTGGCAGTATTGTCTTTCTCTGTGGCCTGGTAAGGCTGCACGCCCATCAGGGGGAGGTGATCAAAGAGCCAGCCACTGAGTTCATTTCAAAGACAGTCCCTATTCCCATTAATTAGGGAACTCTTGGACACTGAGCTGCCATGGGCTCACCTGTGCAGGGGTTCTAGGTTATCTCCATGAATGGTCTTTGGTTGGAGTATCAGTCTCAGAAAACACCCCTGTATCCATATTTTTTGGTTCTGTTGCTCTTCTTCTGGACTCCAATCCCCTTAAGGTATTATTATCTCCCCATTCTCTATTAAGATTCCCTGCACTCTGTCCAAAGTTTGGCTATGAGTCTCAGCATCTGCTTTGATACCATGCAGAGTAGAATATTTCAGAGGCCCTCTGTGGTAGGCTCCTGTCCTGTGCCCTGTTTTCTTTTTCTTCTGGGGTCCATCCTCTTTGCCATTCTGAATGAGGATTGAGCATCTTATCCAGGGTCCTCCTTCTGGCTTAGCTTCTTTAATCGTACAGATTGTAGGAGGTTTATCCTAAATTACATGTCTAATATCCACTTATGAGTGAGTATATACCCTCTGTGTCTTTCTGCTTCTGGAATACCTCATGAAAGATGATCTTTTCTAGTTCCCACAATTTCCCTGCAAATTTCATGATTTCATTTTTTTTTAATTGCTGAGTAGTATTCCACTTTGTGTAAATGTACCACAATTGCTGTATCCATTCCCAATTTGAGGGACATCTGGGTTATTTCCAGCTTCTGGCTATTACGAATAAAGCTGCTTTGAACATGGTTGAGCAAATATCCTTGCTACGTACTTGAGCATCTTTTGGATAATGCCTAGGGGTGTTATAGCTGCATCTTGGATAGCACTATTCCTAATTGTCTGAGGAAGTGCCAGATTGATTTCCAAAGTGACTGTACAAGTTTACATTTCCACCAGCAATGGAGGAGGGTTCCCCTTTCTCCACAACCTCTCCAGCATGTGTTGTCACTTGAGTTTTTGATCTTAGCCATTCTGATGGGTGTAAGATGAAATCTCAGAGTTGTTTTGATTTGCATTTTCCTGATGACTAAGGACATTGAGCATTTCTTTAAGTGTTTCTCTGCCTTTCAAAGTTCCTCTATGGGGAATTTTCTCTTTAGCTCTGTAACCCATTATTAAATTAGATTATTTGATCTGTTTCATTTTAACTTCTTGAGTTCTTTATATATTCTGGATATTAGCCCTCTGTCAGATATAGGGTTGGGAAAGATCCTTTCCCAATATGTAGGCAGTAATTTTATTCAGATGACAGTGTCCTTTGCTTTAGGGAAGCTTTTCAGTTTCATGAGGTCCCATTTATTGACTGTTGCTCTGAGAGCTTGTGCTGTTGGTGTTCTGTTCAGGAAGTTGTCTCTTGTGCCAAAGAGTTCAAGGGTCTTCCCCACTATTTCTTCTAGCAGGTTTAGTGTGTCTGGCTTTATAATGAGGTCTTTGATTCACTTGAACTTTCATTTTGTGCAGGGTACTAAGTATGGATCTATTTGCATTTTTTGTATGGATCTATTTGCATTTTTCTACATGTAGACATCCAATAGACCAGCACCATTTATTGCAAATGCTGTCTTTTTTTCCATTGTATGGTTTTGGCATCTTTGTCAAATATCAGGTGTCCATAAGTGTCTGTGTGGGTTTATTTCAGGATCTTCTATTTGATTCCATTGATCCACCAGTCAGTTTCTATGCTAGTACCATGCTGTTTTTCCTACTGTTGCTCTATACTACTGCTTAAGATCAGTAACGGAGATATTTCCAGAATATCTTTTATTGTAGAGGATTGTTTTAGTGATTCTTGGTTTCTTGTTTTTCCATGTAAAGTTGTGAATTTTTCTTTCAACATCTGCAAAGAACTGTGTTGGTAATTTGATGGGAATTACAATGACTCTATAGATTGCATTCACAAAGAAAAAAAAAACAACAATGATTATCTCCTTAGATGCTGAAAAAAGCATTTGATAAAATCCAACACCCAATCATGTTTAAAGTCTTGGAGAGATCAGAGATACAAAGTACTTTTACCTAAACATAGTAAAGGCAATATACAGCAAGCCTATAGCCAACATCACACTAAACAAAGAAAAACTTAAATCAGTCCCACTGAAATCAGGGACAAGGCAAGGCTGCCCACTCTCTCCATATCTCTTATAAATAGTTAAGTCCTTGCTAAAGCAGTAAGTCAATTAAAGGACATCAAGGGGATGCAAATTGGAAAGGAAGAAGTCAAAGTATCACTATTTGCAGATGATATGATAGTATACATGAGTGATTCCAAAAATTATAACAGGGAAATCCTACAGGTGTTAAACACCTTCAGCAAAGTGGCTGGATAAAAAATTAACTCAAAAATATCAGTAGCCCTCCTGTATTCAAAAGACAAAAGGGCTGAGAAAGAAATTAGGGAAACAACACCCTTCACAATAGCCACAAAGGACATAAAGTACCTTGGTGTGAACCTAACCAAGCAAGTCAAAGACTTGTATGAAAAAAGTTTTCAGTCTCTGAAGAAAGAAATAGAAGAAGATATCAGAAGATGGAAAGATCTCCCATGCTCATGGCTTGGCAAGGGTTATATAGTAAAAACAGCCAAGTTATTTATTTCTTAATTACTGTTTATACACTTTGTATAATAGATGTAGACCCCTCTCTCATCCCCTCCTAACCTCACCCTCCCTCTAAAAGCCTGAACCCCCACCAGAGGGAAGTGATCAAAGAGCCAGCCACTGAGTTCATGTGAGAGACATTCCTGGTTTCCATTACTAGGGAACCCACTTGGAGACTGAGTGCTCATGGATTATACCTGGGCAAGGGTTCTAGGTTATCTCCATTCATTATCTTTGGTTGGAGTGTCAGTCTCAGAAAAGACCCCTGGGCCCAGATTTTTTTATTCTGTTGCCGTCCTTGTGGCACTCCTGTCCCCTCCAGGCCTTTCTATCTCCCCCTTAATTTTTAAGATTCCTGTACTCTGCCCAAAGTTATCTATGAGTCTCGTCATCTGCTTTGATACCTTGCTGGGTTGAATCTTTCCTGTGATAGATGCCTGTCCTGTTCCTTGTTTTCTCCCTCTCTCAATATCTGTTCAGTTTGCCTTTCTGAGTGAGGACTGATAATCTTACCCAGGGTCCTCCTTTTTGATTATATTCTTTAGGTGTACAGATTTGAGTATGTTTATCCTATATTATATGGCTAATATCCACTTATAAGTTGAGCATATATCATATGTGTCTTTCAGCTTCTGGGTTACCTCACTCAGGATGATCTTTTCCCACCATTTCATGGCAAATTTCAATGTTTCCTTGTTTTTAATTGCTGAGTAGTATCACATTGTGCAAATGTACCACAATTTCTGTATCCATTCCTCCATTGATGGACATCTGGATTGTTTCCAGGTTCTGGCTATTACAAATAAAGCTGCTATGAACATGATTGAACAAATATTCTTGTTGTATATGTGAGTATATTTTGAATACATGTCTAGGAGTGGTATGGCTGGATCTTGAGGAAGCACTATTCATAATTGTCTGAGAAAGTGCCATATTGATTTCCAAAGTGGTTGTACATGTTCATATTCCCACCAGCAATGGAGGAGGGTCCCCTTTCTCCACATCCTCTCCAGCATATATTCTGCTTGTGATGATTAATTGCCTGTCAAATTTACTAGATCTGGTTTCCACTAAAAGGCAAACAACTTATCTTTATCTAAGACAACAGCAAATTCCATGAGAGGTATTCATGATGAGATTGTTTAAACTGGAAAGAATTACTATGAATTCAGTCAGCAGCTTTCAGTGTAACCCGGAGAAAAGGAAATGAGAAAATGGAAGGTTGGCTTTTTGCCTACTAATTCTTTTTATTTTGTTTCTGCTGTTGACTTCCTTTTATAACAGAATTCAGCTTCTTTGGCCTTCTAATAAGGACCAGCACCTGTGCATGAATTCTCCAGGCTGACAGTATCAGTTAGTTTCTCAGGGTCTTCACCATGAGACAACCATTATTGGACTATCCAGATGAAACCATTTATGCTAACCTAATAAATTTTCTTTTAATGCATTAAAACAAAAAATTGTCTAGGATTTCCATCTTGAAATTTATTAAACCAGAGAAAATGCAGTGATATGCATATGTGAACTTATCATACAGATATCTATTATTTTGGACATGTACTGAAAGTGAAATAAAAAACTCAAATAGGTAGTCTTTCAGAGGTCCTCTGTGGTAAGGTCCTGTCCTGTTATTTGTTTTCTCCTATGTCCAATGCACATCCCATTTGTCTTTCTAAGTGGGGTATCAAAGCAGATACTAAGACTCATAACCAAACCTTCGGCAGAGTTCAGGGAATTATATGAAAGGAGGGAGAGTTAGTATGACGTGGAAAGGATAGGAGTTCCACAAGGACCAAATATATCTCACAGAAATCTTTTCTGAGACTGACACTCCACCAAGGACCATGTATGGATATAACCTAGAACCTCTGCTCGGTTGAAGCCCTTGGTAGCTCAGTAACCAATTGGTTTCCCATAGTAAGGGGAACAGGGACTATTTCTGACAGGAACTCAATGGCAGGCTCTTTGACCTCCCCACCCCCCAAGGGAGGAGCAGTCCTGCTGGGCCACAGAGGAGGACTTTGCAGCCAGTCCTGAAGATACCTGATAAACCAGGATCAGATGAAAGGGGAGGAGGTCCTCCCCAAGTAGTGGACTTGGAAAGGGGCAGGGAGGAAATGAGGGAGGGTGAGTGGGATTGGGATGGAATGAGGGAGCAGGATATAGCTGGTATACAGAGTTAATAAAATGTAACTAATAATAAAAATTAAAATTAAAATAAAAAAACTTAAATAGTATTTTTGTAAATGAACTGTACTAAGATTTATAGTACTAGCTGTGGTCTATTTAAGTGAATAGTCCATGTGTTTTTTAAAATAAAATTTAAGGTTATTTTTTAAAGGAATGAAACTAGGAAGGAGATGTGATGGGGTTCTGGGGTGTGGGGAGTTTGAAGAGCTAAGTGAGGTTTTCATCATTTCCTGGATGCTATCTAAGCGCAGAAAGTGAACAGAACAGCAACAAATGCTCATGCTTTCTGCTTCTTGAATGTGAATGCATCAGAAATAGCTGCTTCCACCTCCTACTACCTTGACTTCTGAGCTATGACTGAATGAACTTTGAACTGTGACCGAAAATAAATACTCTCCCATAAGTTGTTTTCTTTGAAGTATTTTTCAGAGCTTCAGGAAAAGAAACTAAGACAAATGACCTCATGAAACACCCATGCCCTATCCCCTAGTCTTAAAGAACAGTACATCAGTGAGGCCCTTGCAGAGGAGTAGTGTCCAGGAACTTAGCAACTGTCACTAGGTACAGAGAAACTGCCAGGGATAGTGAAACAAGACTAACTGTAAGCAATCTTATCGTTGGAAAGGTTTTCATTGGAGAATGCAGTCAGCAAGAGCTATGATATGGTGAGTTATCAGAGGACTGTGAAATCACTGACTTTGAAGCTGTACAAACCTATTAGCAAAGAGGGAAGATGACTGTACCTTAAGTGGTACAACAGAATATTCCTGCTCCACAAGGACCATGTCAGGTATCCTATAAGATGTAAATTTGTTCTGTTTCAAGGCACAATATTTGTGCTACATTCTTTCTAACAGTAGAAAGACAATGTAGTCATTTTATTTAGTACTGACTGACACATCAGTTTCTCATAATTGTCAATATGCTATTCCTTTTCTTTTTAAACTTTCAAGTCATCTTTATGTTAAAACGTTTAATATGTTACATATTTCTACTATTATAAAGGCTGAAACCCATTTCTTTGAAAGAAGAAATTCATTTTAGGCATATTTAGATATATAATTCTATTTTCTTGTTTTGCTTTTTTTAACATCAATATTTTTTCCACTCCTCTTGCCTTGCCTTTTTTGTATAACTCAGACTTTCCAATGTTCAAACAATCACCTAAAAAGCAGTAGTTATCAACCTTACTAATGCTACAACCTTTAATACAGTCCCTCATATTGTGGTGACACCTAAACATAAAATTATTTTGTTGTTATTTCATAACTTTAATTTTGCTGCTGTTTAGAATCATAATGTAAATATCTGATATGTCGCCCCCAGAGGGGTAATGAGCCACAGTTTGAGAACTGCTGATCTAAAGACACTGTGTAAATGCATATGTAAATATTGCCCTTTTTACATTAGGGTTAAATGATCCATTGCTTTTCATAATCTGCCTGGAGTTACTAGTTAGTACGGTGTTTCTGCATGTAGTATTTATTTATACTCACATTTAAACTTTTACCTCTATATTTTCAGTGCTGGGCAGCATCTGAAAAATTTGCTCTAGCATTTAAATCTTCCAAATCACCTGCCACAGAGCTCCTTGGAGGTTTTCTTCACCGTACAGTTTGGTGATTGGCCAGTGATACGCAAAAGTTTCAATGGATATTTGAAGACCCTCACTTATTACTTCATTTGGCACAGTGCAGCAGACCTGATAGTCTTAGCCTCCTTGCTTTGACATGCCATGTTACAGTAATTCTGTCTTTCTGACTTGGCTTACAATTGCTCAGTGTTGTCTATACAAGCATGGATCTCACTCAATGCCACTTCCTTCTCTCGACAATTACTTCTCCACATTTGGCTGGTTTTGTTTCATTTCCCAGACTTTACACACAGGTGAGTTCTTAAAAGCATCTTAACCTATAGCCAATAACTGCTCACTGTGCATGCGTTTTAGATTATAACATAATTACAACATTTCTTCCCTTTCCGCATTCCAAACTTTCCCATATATACCTCCCCACTCTTTTAAATTTTTGGTCTCTTTTTTGTTATAGCATGGATATATATCCACATATGTTCATAAATATTCTATGTTATATGTATGTATATTTTCATGGCTAACCATTTGGCACACGACAACCAATTTTTGGGATCTCCCATGAGGAAGACTTTTCCTACATGGGGCATTTCTTTTCCTTCACATGTCTTCTAAATATTAAAAAGCAGTATCATCTGCTTTGATACACTGCTAAGTAGAGTCTTCCAGAGGCCCTCTGTGGTAGGCTCTATTGGGCCGAGTTCAGGGAATCTTATGAAAGAAGGAGGAGATAGTAAGTCCTAGAGAGGACAGGAGCTCCACAAGGAGAGCAACAGAATGAAAAAATCTGGACACAGGGGTCTTTTTTGAGACTGATACTACCTCCAAGGACCATTCATGAAGATAACCTAGAATCCCTGCTCAGATGTAGCCCATGGCAGCACAGTATCCAAGTGAGTACCCCAGTTAGGGGAACAGGGACTGTCTCTGACATGAACTCATCGGCTGACCCTTTGATCACCTCCCCTTGAGGAGGGAGCATCCTTGCCAGTCTACAGCAGAGGATAATGCAACCATCCTGATGAGACCTGATAACCTAGGGTCAGATGGAAGGAGAGAGGACCTCCCCTATCAGTGGACTTGGAGAGGGGTATGGGAGAAGATGAGGGAGGGAGGGTGGGATTGGGAAGGAATGAGGGAGAGGGCTACAGCTGGGATATAAAGTGAATAAACTGTAATTAATAGAAAAAAATAAAAATTTTAACGTAAGTAGCATCATTTATGTATTCATTGTTTTCTTTACTTAACACATTTCCTAAGTACCTCTTTTGACAAAAACCTGAGTTTCTAAGGCTTGTATGGTGGACAGGTCAGATACACTCTTATTATACAAAGTGTCCTGTTTTTTGCCTACATCCCTCCTCTTGAGTCAGACATCAATTTTGGTGTATATAACTCAAAAGAACTCCAAAGTTGCTACATGTCTTTACCTACTCAATGCTTTTAACTATGTTCATTACAACATCTTGATTAGATAATACAATCTCCTTTATATATGGTCTTTTAACCTTTAACATTTGTTCTCCATCTCCAAATATAAAGTTCTCTACAATATAAACCTTCAAGACAAGATATGTTCACTGGCACTCTAGCAGCATGACTGTTTCTGGGGAAGCCAGTTGCTCTCTCATTTGACTTGTAGCCTGCTGCTCCATGGAATTGATCTCATGCCTGATCAAAACCTTATGCCTTAGTAGGCCCCTTGAAGGTAGTTATTACTGATATTTACCTACATATCAAACTTTTTTCTAAGCGTCTATGTGTATACCCTTAGGCAAAAGCTACTCTCAGCCGTAATCAGAAAAGCTTATATTTGCAATGGAAAATGCTGAACAGATAGACTTGTATCTGAGAATAAGTGACAGATAAGGGCACTATCTTAGGTCACTCATTCAACCCCTCAAGGCTCAAAGAACATTGCAGAAGAATGTATGAAATGATTGTGAGAACAAAAGAAAAAAAAACAGGGAGAAAGATGGCAAAAACTTATCATATACACATAAAACAACCAATGTCACAAGCTGCTGCAATTAACAACTGTTGGTCTGTATAAGACAGATCCTCTCAACAGTCAGTCATGGATAGTGAAAAGACACATATTACTCAATTTTTAATGCTGAATTATTGCCTATGTGTAGACTCTGGGAAACAGCAAGCTACTGTCTTCAATTGTGTACATACTAGTGTACCTTTGAGAGTATGACGGATAGTTACAACAGCAAGACCATACATACAACTCTAGTCAAACCAGAGGCACAAAACCAAAGTAAGCAGACACAAATGTAGGAAAAACATTAGGGAAGTAGAGTAGAGAGGGATGGAAGGAAACAAAGAAGGGTGAGGTGAAAGAAACGAGAATGCAAAATATATGTGTAAAATATAGCATGCATATGTATGTGCATAAATTGTTTTAAAAGTTTAATAATAAAATTAAAACAAAATTAACCTACACTCATGTTTTTGCTCAGTGAGTTATACTCAATGTGATCAGTTTTCCTGTAGAACTATCACTTGTCATTCCATCTGACAGGATGTAATTTGCTGGTGTTAATTACTTTCTGCTCACCTTCTTCACTATCTTAAGTGATCCTTTAAATTGTAATAAGTTGTTACATTTTAATTTGTATGTGTATTATATTTTTCATATTTTAGTTTGTATTAATTATAGAAAGTAATACTAATAAGCTTCATTATAACATCTTAATAAATGCATATAATATACTTTAATAATAGTCATCCTTTCTACAATTTTTATGGTTTTCAGCACATGAACTGAGCAGAATTTGGAGTTAAGAGGGAACTTAATTATCTCACAGAGTGCTTTTTAAATGAAAATATTATGAGACCTGTAGACACATGCAGTGGTGGGGGTTTCAAAACTGCTAATAGGATATTCTTTATAAAGATATATATATATCTTTCCCCAATGTTTTGGAAGAAGAAAAAGTCAAGTGTATTGTTGGTAGCTAACTTAAAAATTAGTTCATATTCAACAATTATATGTATATATAGTGATATACATATTTATAATATTGAATGAGGTGGAAAATCTTCTAATAAATTTTTAATAAAATCTTTTAATCTGTATCTTTCAAAGAAATTTAATTGTCCTTTGGTTAACTTGATAGCCTGTCTCCCCTAGAACGTTCATTCTTCTTTGGATTTAAGCATTGGGAGATGCTGAGAAAGTTACTGAATTTTTCTGATGTGAAGAAAAAGCATGCTTAATGTAGTGTCAGTTGCCTGCAGACGTTCAGTGTTTGTTGTTACTGTTTTGAGCTAGGCCTTACTAGGTAGTCTTGTCTGGCTATGTCCATTTTAAGAAATCCAGGCTGCTGTTGAGCTTATGAATATCCTTAAGTCTCACTTCCCATCTTCATCACTTTTATGGCCCATTCACCAGTTTCTCTTTCAGTTTTGGGTAAATAATACAATGGAGAGAAAGATCTGGGAAACATGCCTTTTCTCAGAGCCTGGATTCTTTTAACTCTGAATTGGTAGGAAATGCTAGGCAATTGCTCCTCCATATTAGGGTAGGGAAAAGAAAGACCTGATAGGCGATAGGCTAGGGTCAGGTAGTAGCGGGGAGGTCCTCCCCTATTAGTGGACTAGGGTAGAGGCATAATGGGAGAAGAGAAAGAAAGGTTGGGACTGGGAAGAGATGAGGGACAGGACCAGAGCCAAGATACAAAGTAAATAAACTGTAATAAATAATAAATCAATAAAATATGAAAATGATAATGATGAGCTTAGATCTAAACATTCATTTATTCCAATGGGACTTCTTGTCAGAAAATGTTCTAGACACGGCAATGATGCAGCTGTGCAAACGGTAGCATGCTCTTCATTCACCAGCCCTGTCTGTGTTCACAGCGTGACCCACGGGACTCATCCTAACTGCAGTTCACACACGGTGCACTCACAAATCACTATCCCTTGGTGCCCGGGAACTCCATTCACAGGTAGACAGCAGGAAGATGGAGACTGGCACACTGCAGCCAGAGTTGGTCAAGGGAATGTTTCTGCTTAACATTGGGATATATGCATTTGCTTACGTTTCTGTTTTTAACTTTAAAAGGCACTTAATGGCCTTTCACTATTTTCTCCAAGATCCATTTGAATGTGATGAGCATAAAGCCATCGCAGGTTCAGAACCAGAGTATGTTTAAAATCCATAATTATTTTGTGGAATAGTTTGAAAAGAATTGGAGTTAGTTCTTCTTTGAAGGTCTGGTAGAATTCTGCGCTGAAGCCATCTGGTCCTGGGCTTTTTTTGGATGGGAGACTTTTGATGACTGCTTCTATTTCTTTGGGGGATATAGGACTATTTAATTGATTTACCTGGTCCTGATTCAGCTTTGGTAGGT
>REGO01000725.1:343975-372716 GCA_010120015.1 Rhombomys opimus | reverse complement strand
GAGAACTGATAGACTAAGATCAGAAAGAAGGAGAGGAGGATGTCCCCTATCAGTGGACTTGGGGAGGGGCATGCATGCAGAAAGGGCTGGGGGGAGGGTGGGACTGGGAGGGGAGGAGGGAGGGGCTTATGGGGGGGATACAAAATGAATAAAGTGTAATTAATAAAAAATAAAATAAAAAAATCCATAATTAAGTTGGTGATTAGAACCTGTGAAGTATTTTTGTTTAATTCAAAAAATAACCCTCATTACACATAGTCATAGATATTTTTTATTAAAATAAGGAGCTTCTTGGACACTAAACTGTCATGGGCTACATCTGTGCAGGGGTTCTAGGTTAGCTCCGTGCCTGGTACTTGGCAGCCACTCCTGATGATCTGATAGACTAAGGTCAGAAGGAAGGAGAGGAGGACCTCCCCTATCGGTGGACTTGGGGAGGGGCATGCATGAAGAAGGGGATGGTGTGGGTGCGCTCAGGAGGGGAGGAGGGAGGGGCTTATGGAGGATACAAAGTGAATAAATTGTAATTAATAAAAATAAAAATAGGGAACTTCTTAAATCACAGCTTAATTTGCAATTATGAATTTATTTATTTTTCTTAATGTTGTGAAACGCACTAGTTTCTCTTAAACAGATGCTCACAATTAACTCTAAAATGGTGCTGATAAGTTCCTTAATAAGCCCAAGCACTAGGTACCCTGGCTGTTATATTTCTTTAAGGAATAGTAGTTCAGTCAACTCTGCACAGGTAATCACATAGCTTTGAAAAGTTGTGAAATATCACAAATTTAATGAACATTTCATTTAATTTACATAGCTTAAACATCCAGAATATGCCTGGAGCAGAATATGCTAGAACTTCCTCAAATGGTGCTCCTTCAAGGAATTGAAATGCTTTCAGAGTAACTCTCACTTCAGTTTGTGGAGAGGAGGCTATGGGAGAAGGCACTCAAGACAAACATTTATGCCTTGCATTGTCATATCCAAGAGAAACAAGCATAGGCCACAACTATGGGTATATCCACCATCAAATAGGATCTGTAACTCTTGTGCTATAGAGCATCTGGTTTACTGATAACATTGGGTTGGGTATTGGGGATGCTATACATTTTAGTTTCCTTGCTTAGTGCAACTAGATAAAAACTTAGAAAATGCCATAGATATAGAAACTAGAAGATCTTCAAATGATCACTGGGAATTTTCCAAACTGTGGAAATGAATGAATAAGAGCAATTTCAGGAAGGAAAACTGAAATGACTGGAAAAAGGCCACAGGGAAAAAAGTGGCCTCATAGAAATCAAAGTCAAGATATACATCAGGCAGAGGAATGAACAGCTAAAATAAATGGTGCCTCTAAGGGTTGATTATCTTAGAAAAGAGAAGTAACTATTGTCCTAGGAAATTAAAAGCTGATGTAATGACAAAGATATTCTGAGATAAATATGAGATGTGTTAACAAAGGCCGTTTGACTTGAGGCACCCCAGCTGACCAGGCTTGGAAAGTGTCTTGTGATTATAGATTATAAAATTAGTAGGACCTGAGAGCACCATATAGTCCAAGAAGGGTCAACAGCTCTCAATTTAGTAGATTTTGATTGCATAATCTGCAGTTCTTATATTCCCATTTGTGTTGCATTTGACCTCAGATAATTACCTCACATAGACTATTATATATTCTTTGCATAAAGTAGTGAATATAAAACTATTAAGGTGGTAAGATAAAGTTCCAAAGAATTGTTTCAGGAAAGAAAACAGGGAGTGCCCAAGAATATGTCCCAGGGAGTAAATCTTTAGATGATCCCTGAA
Organism: Rhombomys opimus; assembly: GCA_010120015.1. Taxonomy (NCBI): domain Eukaryota; kingdom Metazoa; phylum Chordata; class Mammalia; order Rodentia; family Muridae; genus Rhombomys; species Rhombomys opimus. The sequence goes on along the minus strand of REGO01000725.1, from coordinate 370,910 downwards.
GAGGTGATAAATTCATATTATGTAGAAAAATGAAAAAGAAATACTTTAAAACACAGAACAGCCTACAAACCAATGTAGAGGATTTAGGAATGTGCAGCACATTTGTTAGCTGCATCAGTGCTCATAACAGTTACTGGAGAGGTGATGAAAAAATCAACTGAGGCTCAACATCCTTAGTCATCAGGGAAATGCAAATGAAAACCAAACACCCTGAGATTTCACCTTATGCTCATCAGAATGGCTAAGATCAAAACCTCAAGTGAAAACACATGCTGCAGATGATGTGAAGAAAGGGGAACCCTCCTCCATTGTTGGTGGGAATGTAAACTTGTAAACCACTTTGGAAATCAATCTGGCACTTTCTCAGACAATTAGGAATAGTGCTACCTCAGGATCTGGCTATCCCACTTCCAGGCATATATCCAAAATATGCTTAAGTATACAACGTGGACATTTGTTCAACCATGTTCGTAGCAGCTTATTCGTAATAACTAGAACCTGGAAACAACCCAGATGTCACTCAACTGAGGAATGGATATAGAAATTGTGGTACATTTACACAATGGAATACTACTCAGCAATTAAAAACAATGAAATCATGAAAGTTGCAGGCAAATGGTGGGATCTAGGAAAGCTAATCCTAAGTGAGATATCCCAGAAGCAGGAAGACACACATGGTATATACTCACTTCTGAGTGGATATTAGACATATAAAATGGAATAAACATACTAAAATCTGTACACCTAATGAAGCTAAGCAAGAAGGAGGACCCTAGGTAAGATGATCAATCCTCATTCAGAAAGGTAAATGGGAAAGATATTGGAAGAGAGAGAAAACAAGAAACACAACAGTAGCCTACCACAGAGGGCCTTTGAAAGACTCAACCCAGGAAGGTATCAAAGCAGGTGCTGAGAATCATAGACAAACTTTGGGCAGAGTCCGGGGAATCATATGAAAGGAGGAGATAGAAAGACCTGGAGGGTAACAGAACCAAAGGAGAGTAACAGAACCAAAAAAAAAAAAAATCTGTGCACAGGGGTCTTTTCTGAAGCTCATATTCCAACCAAGCATGGAGATAACCTAGAACCCCTACACAGATGTAGCCCATGACAGCTCAGTCTCTAAGTAGGTTCCCTAGTAAGGGGACAGGGACTGTCTCTGACATGAACTCAGTGGCTGGCTCTTTGATCACCTCCCCTGATGGGGGAGCAGCCTTACCAGGCCACAGAGGAAGACAATGCAGTCAGTCCTGATGAGACCTGATAGGCTAGGGTCAGATAGAAGGGGAGGATGACCTTTCTTATCAGTGGACTTGGGGAGAGACATGGGAGGAAAGGAGTGAGGGAGGGTAGGATTGGGAGGGGCTGAGCGAGGTGGCTGCAGATGGGATTAAAAAGTGAATAAACTGTAATGTATAAAATAAACAAATACATAAAAAGAAAAAATCAAACTGGGCAGAAAGATGGTGTTATATTGTGAATGATTTTGTACGTATGAGAATTTAGAATTGAGAGCAATAAATAGAGGAAAACTTTAATAAGTCTATAGTTTAGATAAATGCCCTACTGATGTCCACATTCTAAGGTTTGGTACTCTATGCAAAAAGGTATAGAAAAAGTAACATTTAAAAGATGTGGCCTAGTGAAACAAAGTAACATTACTGGCCATGTACCCTTAATGGAGAATCTGCTCAGCTACCTTCTTTTTCTCTCTTTCACATCCTGGCTGGTAGGTGAATGGCTTTGCCATATACTGCCACCATGGTATTGATATGAAGGGTTTGAGTATGATAGATGTTCCCTGTTCTAATTGTGCATAACTCAAAGACCTAGTCACTGGACTGAGAACTCATAGTCAGTCACCAGTTTGGAACAGTGGTTTGTCCCTGTTTTATGTCAATAAATATTAAAGACACACCTTCTCTGAGTACACAAGACTGAAACAAATTATGTTCAGAATTAGAAATGGTGAAAAATTGAGGGAGAATGAGACATATTCCAGAGGGGGGGGGGATTCTCAAGAGAACAAAAATCCATAGTACTTACTTTTCTAGGATTTTTTATGGAGTATATTAGGGTTTTGTTGCTATGAAGAGACACCATGACCACAATAACTCTTATAAAGGGAAATGTTTAATTGGAGCTGGCTTAAAGTTTCAGTGGATAAGTCCATGTCCATCATCTTAGTGGGAACCATGAAAGTGTGGATGCAAACATGGTGCTGAGGAAGGAGCTGAGAGTTCTACATCATTTTCCACAGGCACCAAGGAGAGACAAGGAGCCACACTGGGCATAGCTTGAACATAGGAAACCTCAAAGCTGATCCCCACAGTGACACACTTCCTCCAACAAGGCCAAACATAATCAAACAAGGCCAAAACTACTAATAACGCCATTCCCTATGCATTCAAACACATGAGTCTATGGGGAGGTTCACACCACAACGTGAGGCTATGGCAGAAACAAGACAAAAACTGAGGGTATTGCTGGGAGAATTGTTGCCTCTTTAGGATGTTACAAGCTGTGCTCTGAAGGGCTCACATGTAAGTAGAATATGTCTCTAATCCAACCAGAGAAGTAATATGATGTCTACATGCTGCCTGCATAATTAGAGATGGTGCAAGGCCTGCCCCCACCCCTCTCTGACTCTCCTGTTGATAACTGATGGTTTCCTGTTTCTGAGCAGTCAGTTACTTGCCCACCCTTACTATCCTCAAACTCCCAGAGACATTTCTCTTAATCCCACCCTCTACTCTCACTGCAATTTGTGAATAACTGCAGTTTCACAGAGGACCATTTTCCTTTTCCACCCTCAGAGAACTAGATCCTGCCTCAATGTGCTTCCAGGACAGGCCCAACCACAGGAGGGCTGGCAAACAATGAACTCAAGCCCCTAGAGCTGTGAGCCAGAATGAATCTTTAATCACGAGAATTTGTTAGAGGCCAGAAGCCCCTCACCCTGCTCTCAACACTTTAACCATTATACAATAATTAACTAACCAAAGCAGAAATAATCATGACAATGGCAATATTCCCAAATTCTTGAAAAGATTTTAATACGGATTCAAGGCACAACGTTCTTTCTGAAACATTGTAAGAGAATCAATCTGGAAGATATAATTAGGTGACTATAACAAGAGAGTATCAAATATTCAAATTAAATTAATAATAAATTCAGTATGTATCACAGATCTAGTAATGAGTTTGGAGAAAATATTAACCCAAGAGTGTTCTCTTTACAACAAATTACAATAAGAACCTTTTTCCATGGAGATTCCTTTGGAAACTCACAGTATATGAAAAAGACACAGAAGAAACTGAAATGAGAAATACCAAACATTGCTTTTTGAGAAGAAAAATGAGAAACACAGAGAATTTGAGATAGATATATAAGGCAAAATCAAGTGTGCATGCATGGATGTACATGCACATTTGCATATTTGCACATACATGTACTCACACTCACAGTGATTGAAACAGGAAGAAATGAACTAGAATACCACCCTCTTGACCCTAGAGCAGTGTAATCTGTGCAAATCTCTCTTCCACAAGAGAGATGGCCTGTGCCAGAGAGTGAAGACACACGGAGCTCTCCCCTGTGTGGACACCAGCAGCTTGACTTTCTTACTAGAATCTCACTAGCCCTAGAGTGGGATAACCATTTCTGATTCCTGACTGCCATGTCCTTCTTGACTATTCCTATTGTTACCTCACAGCATGTCTTTACCCCAGACATTCTGATCTTTCAATTTCCTGGCTAAATATTTTATCATTTTGACTCCACTCTAATTCATGTATTTTATTGTGTGTTTCCTAAGATGAGGCCTTTCCCACAGCCTTTGATATACTGCTCCATTCTCTTTACTGCTACTTCTGTCATTACACAAAACATAGTTTCTAAGAACTGAAGAGCATTGTCTGCTTCCAAGTAAATGGCACAAAGTTTCTCATAAATAGGTAGGATGAAAGACCTAAACACGAAATCCAATGCTCATTATCTCCAGGTTGTGTTTCATATTCTCATTCAGAAAGAATATTTACTTAAGCTAGCCAATACTGAACTGTTAATAACAATACATTGCAGGTGAAGAAATTGAGAAATAGTGCCATTGTACAACGAATCTAAGATTACTAAATAAGAAAATAATGGAGTTTCTGTTATCAGATTCCAATGTGAGTTTTTCCAAGTTTAAAAAGCTTGAGATCAAGGATGGAGATACCTCCAGATGATCTTTTGTTGTACAGGATCATTTTGGAAGACTATACCTAGCACTGCATTAAAACAGATTCTGAGACTCCTAACCAAACTTTGGGCAGAGTGTAGGGAATCATATGAAAGAAGGGAGACTTAGTAAGACCTAGTGAGAACAGGAGCTCTACAAGGAGAGCAACAGAACCAAAAATTCTGCACACAGGGGTCTTTTCTGAGACCAACCAAGATCCATTAATGGAGATAACCTAGAACGCCTGCTCAGATGTAGCCCATTGCATATCATTATCCAAGTTCCCTAGTGAGGTGAACAATGACTGTCTCTGACATGAACTCAGTGGCTGGCTCTTTGACACCACCCCCCTCCCCCAGAGGGAGGAGCAACCTTGCCAGGCCACAAAGGAGAACATTGCAGCCAGTCCTGATGAGACCTGATAAGCTAGGGTCAGATGGAAGGAGAAGAGGACCTCCCCTATCAGTGGCCTTGGAGAGGGGCATGGGAGGAGATGAGGGAGAGAGGGTGGGATTGGGAGAAGGAGATGAGGAAGGGAGTGGGAATTGGGAGGGAATGAGGGAGCTGGGATACAAAGAAAATAAAATATAACTAATGAAAAAAAAAATAAAAATTTAATAAAAAAAGAAAAATACATGTAATTTACCAGGCAGGAACCACTGAAAACATCTGAGCTAAATTGATTATACTTGCTTTTATGTCAGTCCAATCATAAGACAATGCATATGAATGCATATATGGAGTCATGCTCCGTATATGTGCAATTATGCACTTGTGTACGTGTGTATGTATGTGTGTGTGTGTGTTTAGTAGTAGTAGCTATAGTAGTGATAGGGTGATAGTGTTCTATCATGCAAACACAGCAAATCCATAAAGCAATTCTCATGCACTGCATAATCTATTTTGGAACATAAAAAAAGCAAGTGCAGTTTAACATTTAAGAAAGTGCTTAGACAAACATAGATTTTTGGACTTTGTCCACTAGTATACACAATCAGATTAATTTAGAGCGTTCTATCAAAGAAGTAAGATGATGCACATTAGATCTCAAGGTCATTCAGTCAATGCTGTATTCACCACTCACTTCTGTAACACCAGGTAAGAGAGAACCCATGTGAACCTCACTCATAACTTTGGGTTCTGTGTGTAATCCTGGAGGTAATTGCATTCTTGGTAAGGATGAGATAAGTCAGTGGAGCCTGACTCAGGAGCCTGTGTGATCCTAGCTCCCCACCACTGCATTTTCAAAAGCACTCAGCCACAAAATATGCTATAGAAATTTAGTACTCAATGAACAACTTTGTGTCTCAAATGAGGCCCTACCAAATTCAGAAGAAATGAGGAAATCTTTGTGACAGTGAAGAGGTTAGATGTGGACATTGCCTCTTTTTAGCTCAGGAGTTTGCTTCAAATGCCCCTAATTTTGGATTTTCTCAAACCCCACCATCATAAAATCAATGCATAATTTTTATTATTGAAATCCATTAAATATCACCGTAGCTGATATATACATGTATATTATTACTGATTACATATAGCTTTTGACTAAAAAGCTTCAAGCCATACTACTATGTGGTGACCTAGGAAATATACATCTGTGGCTCTTATGTACCTGTATTTTATTATCTGAACTACAGTGCATTCACAATAAAGGTAAAAAATAAGACCCTTGAAATGCACTGGTCTGTCATGAGCAAAATGGCAAGGCATTTTCGAAAGCATATGTAAGCATTCCTCTTGGAGGCTGACCTCCCTTGATTACCCTGGCCCACTCACTGCCTAAAGCTCCTCACCGAACTGTCTTCAAGCTCTAGATGGAGCTACTAAGTGTGCTTTCCTGCTCTGTACATACATCTGAGAACAAACAGCTTGAGCCTTTAGGTTTAATTTGTGAGACAGAAACTGGTGATCGCTCCAGAAGACAAGATGGAACATCCTTGGAAGCCAACATGGGGCCCTAATTGAGAAATCTGGTGTTTCCATTTTCAAGCAAGTTCCACATCAGACACTCTAAGAAAAGAACACAACCCTTCTGCCAAAATGAATGCAAAATAATCAAATGTTTCTCCATTTGGATATGTGTCCCATATATTTCTCCATTTGTATGTATGTCCCATTTCTTCTCACTACCTCAGAATCAACCTCTGTGATGAAGAAGCATCATCAAAGTTCTGTAGAAGATAAGTAAGGATGCCCTCCAGTGTGACCTGCTTTTGCCCTACAGGAAGTCACTGTCTATTGCACTCATTTCTTCCTGGACCTTATCCAGCCTGGAATTATATGTGCAAATAACTGATTACAGAAACCAGGCCCCACTGGTTCTGTGTGCCCCTCATTTCAATACACAGCACAACTGACAGCACATTCTTGGAACTCTGTAATATATTTTGAATGCTACAAGGCTTCATACTACTGTGTTATGAAGGGGAAAAGGGGCAGTTTGTGTTTGTGTTTGCAAACCATAGAGCTATAAAACATAAGGTCTCCTCACTATTTGTGATATGACTAACAGGGAAATTGGTTTGTGGAGACTGAATGTGTTTTATTAGCTTGTGAGCCCATACTCCAATCCAGCCAAGACATTTGCTACATGAAGGCTTCCTCATCAGTAAAACAGAGCTAGTATAGCATTTAAACTAAGATGTGCTGGGCCAGTTTTAGGATAAAATACACTGCAAATAAAAGTTTGGAGCCATTTCTCACAACGTGTTTTTAAGACACGCACGGTATATACTCACTTATAAGTGGGCACTCGACCTATAAGATAGGATAAATATACTAAAATAAGTACATCTAAAGAAGATAAACAAGAAAGAGGACCTGGGATAAGATAATCAATCCCCACTTAGACAAATGGGATGGACATTGGACATAGGAGAAAATAAGTAACAGGACAGGAGCCTACCGCAGAGGGCCTCTGAAAGACTCTACCTAGCAGTGTATCAAAGCAGATGCTGAGACTCATATCCAAACCTTGGACAGAGTGAAGGAAATCATATGAAAGAAGAGGGAGTTAGTGTGACCTGGATAGGACAGGAGCTCCACAAGGACAAAATATATCAGGGCACAGGGGTCTTCTATGAGACTGTTTCTCCAACCAAGGACCATGTATGGATATAACCTAGAACCCCTGCTCAGATATAGCCCATAGTAGCTCAGTATCTAAGTGGCTTCCCTAGTAAAGGGAACAAGGACTACTTCTGACATGAACTCAATGGCTGGCTCTTTGACCTCTCCCATCCCCAAGGGAGGAGCAGCTTTGCCAGGCCACAGAGGAGGAAATTGCAACCAGTCCTTAAGATACCTGATAAGCTAGGGTCAGATGGAAGGGGAGGAGGACCTCTCCTATTAGTGGACATGGAAAGGGGCAGGGAGGAGATAAGGGAGGAAGGGTGACATTGAGAGGGAATGAGGGAGAAAGCTACAGCTGAGATACAAAGTAAATAACCTGTGATTAATATAAAAAATAAAAATTATAAAAAAACTAGAAAATTCCATGCATTCCAGAGACATATGTAAACCTGAATACCCATGCAATAGACAATCCCTTGTCTGTGGTCATCTTCTAGCATCTCCATCACCTTCCTAAAGCAGGAATCCACTTTGAGGAGGCTGGTACTATTCTGATGGGAGTTGATAATTGTCATTCCAGACTCACAGTTCAGCCACAGGCCCCTCAATCCCACACATAGACTCTATGGACTGCTGCAGTGGTGGTTCTGCCCTTCTCCTTGTTCGTCCTTTAGCCTGCATTATTCCTATTCAGTGAAGAATCCAGTGACAAATTAAAATTCTGGTCAGTTACATAACACCTGAGTGAATCTACTCTTCGGCATCTTTCTGGACCATTGTTCTGTATTTCAGGTCAGAACTACAGTTTCTCCAGAAAATCAACTTTCCAACATCGCATAGGAACACCATTTTCCCTACCTTGCTGCTTCCTCTGTGACATATGGTAAAAGCACACTGTGTTCTCAGCCACCTGATCTTTTGTATGCTGAAGCACATTGATTAAAGACAGAATGATAAGAGGCACACTAATAAAGACTGAATGAATATACTGTTGTCTCAGGTGAAGTTCACTTTATCTAACTGAATTCTACCCAAGTAAGGTAGACCTGTATTCTCTATAAGAGTTCAGAGGTAATCTTCCAAGGGCTCTCTTGGGGCTCCATGATCATTGTGAGCATGGACCTTTCCCTTTCTAAGTTCTTTACTCTGGCAGAGCACAAATCTTCAAGGTTACTTCATAGTCTAAGATGGCGGAGGATGCTTTGGAAATCACAAATGCCTTTCACATAGGAAGGGCATGGTCCCTTCCCCATGTTAATTCCCATGAAGTTGTACACATTTCCCCATATTTACAACCAGCAAGACTTTGATTATGGTCACATACAGAGAAACAAATCAATCTTAGAAAAACTGGCCTTTAAAATATCAGAATAAAACGTGGCGCTCTGAACAAATGGACAACCAATTCAGGAGTGCAGCCTGTCAATGACCCATGACCAATCTGTTGGTACATTTGCAAAGTCACTGCATATTTCCTTCCATTGGTCTTATTTTCAAGATTATGAAGCCCTTGAGGACATGGATTACTTATTTGGCTTTAGTGTCAGTAGAGTCTAGTTTAGTACCTTGGTAACTAGGAGACATTTGCTGAGTAGTGATTAAAAGAATGAATATATAATTTAACTAACAAACAAACAGATGTCTGAAATTAAGAGGTACAGCCTGTAAATCCACTTCAGTAGTCTTTTTCTATTTGAGAATTTTTCAATTATTAAATCTAATATGTATTACCATTTAAAGTTTAACAAATTGCTTAACAGGAGATCTGAGATTATTCTGACATTTCAAATTAGAGACTTTTTTTCTTGGCAAACATTACAGGCTATAAATTTTCATTAGTTGAGTTTGCCTATTCCCTAATGAAATAGGGCTTATTTTTCTTTCCAAAGGTTAATTGTGTTTTTCAAATGTCTACTCTTTCCTTAACTCACATTGGGCATAATATTTAAACACAGTGACCTCATTCCTTTTTCATATTTTGTTAGCATTTATTCCAATTTTGTTATTAAAGTGATTTGAACATCATATTCTGAAAAGCTAACTTGGTGGTTTCAACACAATGCTGATTTAAATTTATATTACAGTTCTAAAGACATTTTAAAAGTAGCTATATTATGATTTCTCTAACATAAACAGATATATTTAAATGAAACACAGAGATCCAAATAAAATGGAAAGGCATCACATAGATTTCTCTTTCAGCTTTAGAAAATAGAAGTTTAGTGTGCTGAATTTTAAATACGTTTTGGTTTGAAATTAATAGCTGATTTAGATCTCAGGGTTTTGTCGTTTATGCCTACTTAATTAGAGATGCGCTTGTAAATGTAACACACTCCATGCATCATTAAGCACTTTAAATAATTAATAGTTGATTATTTTCCCTTTTAAGATGGCCTCATTTATAATTCTGCCTCAACGATGAGACTGACCTTTACGTTAAAATCAAGTTGTGCTTCTATTTAGAAAATAGAACTTTGCTTGGAGTGTATAACAAGTGACATCCAGGCTTGATGCTCTCTGCAAAATGTGAAAGGCTTGGCCTGTGTCACACCAGCATTAAGTGAAGAGATCAATAATCATGATAGTGTGATGCATGAACTTATGTTTTGTTTTGTTTTTATGGTCTGATCCCTGGGACCTTTTGCTAGCTCCCTGACTAAGTCAATAAGAGAGGCAGACTTTGTGGTACATGCTCTCTCTATGAGAAGAGATGTAGAGGCAGTTGCAGTAGAGCCAGGACAAATTCTGTTCACCATCATGTAAACAAAGCATTTGTATATTCTCTTTGTGTTTTCTTCCTATATTTTTGAGCAGAATCTCTTGGGTAATGGACTCTCACAGACAGGTCTCCATGTTATTATACTAAAATTTATTTCTCCACATTAGTTTTCCAAGTCAACATCTAAGCCAAAAGGGCACTTCAAGAAAATGTCATTTGAGCCAGTGTGATCCATTGAGTCTTCTCATGGAGGAAAGACTAAGAAAACACATCATCTCTGAAGAGAAGAGGTAATGTCACCATCTACACATTAGATGCTATGGTTCTCGAACGGCAAATTCACTCCTCTACACTTTGGGCCACAAAAGAGAATACTCACTCAAGCAGACATAACCTTAGTTGTGTTCTCCTAAATGGAAAGGGGATCATCAATCAACCCAACATATAGGCATCATAATCCAAAAGTCTGACTTCTGTTTTTCCTCATAAAGAAATTGCTCATTGCCTTCAATTAAGTCCAGATTCATTCTTTGGAGACCATTAAGTGCAGTGTGGGTTATAGTGATCTTGATTTCCCTTAAACGATAAAGAAATATGTCCTGGAATTTATGTTTAGGGTGGTGAGAAAGGATTCTCATATGCAAAGTGAAAAACTAAATTTCAAATTAAATAACTACACATATTTAAGGCTGCTACCAGGCATCCTGATCCATAATCTGTTTCCCAGTATTCAAAAAGAAATCAGGAAGAAGACACTAGTCAATGACAAATGATTTATTTGTAATTTCTCCAAACTAAGGTGAGAAAGTACCTAGTTCCTCTCCAGTCTCCATTCTTCCTGGTTAATCTCAAAAGCCAAAAGAAATGTGGTGTTAGCTGTAAGGTGGTTTATATGATTCCTTCAGAACATCCTCTGGTAGTCCCCATTATAAAATCCCACTTCTTTGCAGCCAGCTTTCAAGCATGGGAATTATATCATCCCAGGATATGAAGTTACAGAAGTGTTGTCTTCAAACTGGGGCCTAAAAAACAAACTAAACATTGCCTTACAGGCCCCATGTGTTAAAAGGAGATAAGAGATGCGAAAGTTTAATGAGATTGTATATGGAAGGTTGCCACCCATTCCAGGCCTGTAAGAATTTATTGTTCCTGGATTCCGTCAATCAGTGTGAGATAAAGTCCATATGCACACACATGTGAGCTAGGGTTAACATGCACATCTTTGGATAGCTTCATGATTTGGGTTCTGCATGTCTGTAGTGCAAACAGTAATGTTCCATGTGAAAAGGGGGTGATAGTCTCATAGCTAAAGTGAGAAAAATGTCCCTATAACGAATTCACAATTCTGCCTCTATTCCTCCAATTCCCTTCTGCAGGGAATCACTATTATTACAGTGATTTCATTAGAATCTCTTAATAACAATAGGATAATCTTTTCCAGGTCCCACCATTTACCTGCAAATTTCATGATTTCCTTGGTTTTTATTGCTGAGTAATACTCCATTGTGTAGATGTACCACAATTTGTACATCCATTCTTCCACTGAGGGGCATCTGGGCTGTTTCCAGCTTCTGGCTATTACAAATAAGGCTGCTACAAACATGGTTGAACAAATGTCTTTATTGTGTACTTGAGCCTGTTTTGGGTATATGCCTAGGAGTGGTATAGCTGGATCTTGAGGAAGCGCTATTCCTAGTTGTCTGAGAAAGCTCCAGATTGATTTCCAGAGTGGTTGTACAAGTTTACATTCCCACCAGCAGTGGAGGAGGGTTCCCCTTTCTCCACGACCTCTCCAGCATGTGTTGTCTCTTGAGTTTTTTATCTTAGCCATTCTGATGGGTGTAAGGTGAAGTCTTAGGGTTGTTTTGATTTGCATTTCCCTGATAACTAATGAGTTTGAGAATTTCTTTAAGTGTTTCTCTGCCATTCCATAAAATCTGAGCACAGGGGTCTTTCCTGAGACTGATACTCCAAACAAGGACTATGCATGGAGATGAACTAAGACCCCTGCACAGATGTAGCCCATGGCAGTTCAGTATCCAAGTGGGTTCCATTGTAATAGGAACAGGGACTGTCTCTGACATGAACTGATTAGCCTGCTCTAATTACCTCCCCCTGAGGGGGAAGCAGAATTACCAGGCCAAAGAAGAAGACACTGTAGCCACTCCTGATGAGACCTAATTGACAAGGATCAGAAGGAAGGAAAAGAAGACCTCCCCTATCAGTAGACTTGGAGAGGGGCATGCATGCAGAGGGTGGAGGAAGGAAGGGATTGGGATGGGAGGAGAGAGGGAACCACAGGGGGGATACAAAGTGAATAAAGTGTAATTAATAAAAAAATAAAGCAGTTGATATATTGAAAATAAATAGATACAAGCTGAATAAAAAAACAATAGGATAAATAGTATTTCTTAGTTTTAAAACTATAGCATGGTGATTTAAATATCTTTTTTCTTGCTTACTTTTTAAATTTTTATATTAATTACAGTTTATTTACTTTGTAGCCCAGTAGTAGCCTCCTTCCCTATGCTCTCCCAACCCCACCCACCCTCCCTCCCTCTTCTCTTATGCCCCTCCCAGTCCACTGATAGGGGGACCTCACTTTCCATCTGGCCTTATTCTATAAGGTCTCATCAGGAGTAGCTGCATTGTCTTCCTTGATTTAAATATCTTAGCAATTATAAAATCTAGGATAAATGATATCCTTGGTTTTGGAATTATAGAAAATATTATCTATTTTATTAATTATTAGCAAAATGTGCACATTTTATTTTTCATAAAAAGCAAATGATATAGTATGCATAATAAAAATAGAAAATTCAGATTTTCCCTTCCTAGGAAGAAATCTTGTCTTGTTCATTCCAGGAACTGGATGGGTTTATATACACTTCTTTTACAATGCTATTTTGAAACATCATTCTAATAGTGCAAAGGTTCAAATTCTTGCATATGATTTTTTAAGATGCTTAGCTGTAGAGTTAACAGAAATGTCAATTGTTCTTCAGATGTGTCCCCTTTCCTTAGCTCTACAGGACTCATGTTCAATAGGCAAATTAACCTTACTCATGTCATGTAGGAAACATATAAATCTTAGTGCACTAAAGTAGCCTTCAGGGAGATATTGACTTCCTTGTGGTTAATTATTTTATGAATGGTCTTGATTCTTTGTGCTTCAGAGTGATTTTTCATGGTGAGTTATGGTTTCAATAGATTAATATTTTCATAGATTCTTTAGATTCCAGAAAGTTTCAGGTCAGAGTGATCAGGGGTCACAACTGTTGTACTGAGGTGGCTGACTTAGAAATCAGATCACAAGGAGCGTTAAGAAAGAACAGCTCCACCTCCTGCAGATGCTTGTATTTGTGTCCATCCAACTCATTTTTCACGAAAGAGAATCATAAACAGAAGGGGCTGAAGCAGGATGTTCTAGCTCTATCACGGTTGTGGCCAAAATACCTGAGAGAAAATTTTAAATAAGGAAATATTTATGTTGGCTTGAAGTTCCAAACTTTTGTGCCATGATCAACTTGCTAGCCCCCTATGCTGTGGTAGAACACGGTAGTGGAACAGTGCAGTGGAGGAGATCTGCGAACCTCAGGGCATAGAGAGGCAGTAGGGACAAGATCATGATAACCTAAACGTCCATATCTATTGACCTACTTCTTGCAGGTAACTGCACATACTAAAGGATTCAGAACCCATCAATTTCTTGTGACTAAGCTCCAAACACATGGGCTTTTCTTTTGGAAAACATTGTAAACATTGTGTGTGTGTGTGTGTGTGTGTGTGTGTGTGTGTGTGTGGCATTTAGTTTGTTTTTATTAGTTCTTTCAGAACTTTATACTATGTGTTTAGATCATGATCACTTCCAACAACTCTTACAACAACTCTTTCTGGATCCATCCCCATTTCTTACCCAACACCTAATTTTATGCCTTTTTTTTAATTCTTAATAACATCAGATACATTTTATATGGACCTTCTATTACTGGATGTGTTGCTTTTCACTGAAGCATGGTCAGTTTACCAGAGGCTACATTCTTAGAGAAAACTACTCTCTCTTTCCAAGCTTCCACAAATTGCTAACATTTCCCTAGCTACAGGTAAGACTTCGTGCCCACCCCCTTCTCCACGCTGAGATGTGGTTGGGTTTGAATGTGCACAGGCACATGCTGTCATAACTACTATGATCTCGTATGCACAGCTACCCTGCTGACTTGTCATCTACTGCCTCGGGCTCTTACATTTTATGTACTCCTCTTCCACAGTGATCTCTGAGCCTGGGGAACATAGGGTGTGATATAGATGTCTCATTTATGGCAGATCAACCCTCATGTTTTTAAACTTGGACTCAACGAACCCAAATTTAAGCTCTCATGTTTGTATAGCACGTACTTACTGAACAAACTATCTTTCTAGACTCATACAATATCAAAACAATAACACTCAAACAGTGGTGCTGATGGAGCCATTTGAGTTCATCTTTGCAATGGATTTTGATAGAAAATTGTCCTGCAGCCCCACATTTTAAAGTGATGAGCATAGCAGATGGGCTTGGAAATGGCTATTTCACACAAATGCAGTTCATCCGCCATTGGATTGCTACCTTTAGAAAATAGTCATAAGTACTGGTAGTGAGGGCAGAATTTCTGAGTTACAAGTTTACTTGCTTAGAAATTTGTTTTCCTCAGTGTTGTATACCTCTCCTACTTGACACAATCTCTTTCTTGGAGGGAGGAAAGAAGTTGATAAGAAAGTTAATAAAATTTATTAAATTCAGGAATCTGCCAGCTGGCTGGTGGGCGGTTAGAGCACTGTCTAGGCTTGATCTTCTCATCTAGGTATTTTGATGAGGGTGTTCTCTGAACTCAGATACAAGACAGAAAGGAGATGTTCAGGGCCACTTGAAGCATACACAAGCTCAGAACAACTCATGCAGCATCTGCTTTCACCTCTAATGACAGACACAAGCAACAGCCTGGCAGATCCTTAGATTGCATGTAAAGGGCAGAGACCCAGAGAGGAACAGGAAAATTGGGCCTGTTTTCCCATCAGCACACCAAGCCATAAACAAATTGAAATGAAAATTTCAAAAGGATTTATTGTAAGAAATAAACCAGGAAAAGCACTTACTTGTTCTCTGAAGAAATAGAAAGAAAATATGGGTCATTTGAGAGTGAAAATAGATGAATGATGAAGTTTTAAGTCAAGAAACCAGTGATTTATATAGTGAAGACTGACAAGAAAAAACTAGATATTGCCATGCTATAATTTAACATGCCTGTGGAAGTACTGCTGGTTAGAATTGATAAAGCACATAGCTCAGTCTGAGCTGGCAAGCAGGGGAAAACATGAGGAATACATAGAAAAAGAACAAATACAAATAAAATTGGAGGAGAAATAATTAAAAGTAGTATCAACATCATACCATTATCTAATGGTACTCCTGAAAGTAAATGACACAACTGGGGATCAGTCCTATCATAAAATTCAGCAGAAGAAAATATTAAACTTTTACATTTATTTTTATTTTATTTTGAGGTAGTATCTTGCTTTGTAGTCAAGGCTGACCTCAACCTCACTACGTAGTTAACATGAGGCCTCACATTTGTGATTCTCCAGGCTCAGCCTCTGAGTGCAGGGCTTCCATGTTGTAGCATCATTCAAGGGAGAACATATGAAAATGCCTTTAGCCATGCTAATTACTTATAATTCACTAAGTACCAACAAAACATAATGTAAACAAACAGAAATTAAGACAGTAAAGAACATTTTAATGCTGAGAATTTCTAATTAAAAGATCAATTTCATATCTTTGAGATGACAGTATCACATGGAAATCAATAAAAAGAAAAACATGAGCACAATCACATGACATAAAAAGCTATAAGTCTACAACAAAGTCAAAGACAAGTACTTACAAATTACAGTAGAATCAATGCTTGCAATTTCAGAACATGTAACAGAATTGAAAATTAACTATTTTCCATTATCTTTCATAAGCACTGTTTAGAATTTAAGTATTTTCTGTGGTACAATGTATATTAATTGAAATTATATGTAAGAACCCTGGATATAATTCATATGCTTTTGCATTATACTAAAATAAAAAAATGTATTATGAGCAAGATGTAAAAATTAATAACAACTGAATAGCAGCATAAAATTAAAACTAAGAATCCTCTGTAGAAATACTGAGTTAAAAAGTACATTTTTTAATAATTCTGAGAAGCATATCATAAATTTCTCTACTACTAAGAAATGTTGCTACTAAATTAGTAATATGTATTTAATTCACTAACGTGATAAAGAAAAATTATTTAACTGCAAAAAAAGTAATGAAAGTATTACCTACAAGTCTTAGACAACACCAAAATATTTTCTATTTCCATAGACATTTGGTGTGGTTTTAAATGTCTATATATGTAGAATAAGTACAAAGAATAGATATCAAAAGAGTAAGCATTAACTATTAAAGATATATGAGTGCCAACTGAATGTACAGAAAGTATTCTAGAAATAATAAGCAGTCGGGAATAAGGCCATATACAAATTTCAAATGCAAAAGTAATTCTTCGCCATGACAGCAATGTCTTTTTCATAAAGAGTAGAAAAAAAATCTTTTCAAATGGTTCAAAATATAAAATACTTTAACTTTGTGAGATATTTGAACAATCTTATGTCAACAAAACTAATGAACTTGAAGGAAATAAACGTACACTGAGCAGGTGGATACACCCAGCACCTGAAAGGAGCCATCCCATAAAGTAAGAATTAGGTGTCTCACTCTGACATGTCAACAGTTAATGCAGTTTTTGTTAATTCACTTTGGTATAGATCTAGAAGTTACTGAAGCAGCTCTGCTTGTTTATAAAAAAAAACTAGATGATAAAATGAGAATTAGGTTTTGGTTATGTTGAATGGATCACAGGTAGGCAGGTACACCTTCATTTGACAAAACTTAAACAACATTACAAGATGCTAAAAGGAAACAAATGGCAAAGACTGATTAAAACATGTAGATTCTCCACCATACAACAAGGACATTTGCTATATGTTATATATATATAAAACACTGCTTATAAGTGAGTGCATGCCATGTGTATTTTTCTGGGTCTATATATATGTTTTTCTGGGTCTCTCTCTCTTTATATATATATATATATATATGTGTGTGTGTGTGTGTGTGTGTGTGTGTGTGTGTGTGTGTGTGTGTGTGTTATAGTGGCTTTATTCATAATAACCAGAAGCTGCAAACAACCTAGATGTTCCTCAAATGAAGATGGATAAAGAAACTGTGGCACATTTACACAATGAAACACTACTCAGCTATTAAAAACAAAGAAATCATGAAATTTGCAGGCAGATGGATGGAACTAGAAAGACACACATGGCATGTACTCACTTATAAGCAGTGTTAGACCTAAAGTACAGGATAGCCATTCTACAATTCGCAGACCTAAAGAAGCTTAGGCACAAGGAGGGCCCAGGGGAGGGTCAGGAATGTCACTCAGAAGGGGAAACAGAATAGAGAGCATAAACAGATGAAGAGAGGGAACTGGGCAGAAGATGGAATGGGAGGGAACGAAGACTGGGGAATCAGATGTAGAAAGAAGGGGGTGGGAAGTAAGAGAGCTGGGAACAAGAAGGGAAACTGGAGAGACATCCCTTGGTCAAGCTGGAGGCCTGCTACAGGGTAGGCACCTGGGAAGATATGGGTGTAATTCTAGCTGGGACTCCTAACAGGGCAGGGGGTGAAACATGAGGAATGAGTGACCATCTCCTAGCCAGGCTAGAGTATTGGAAGGGGTGGATCAACAATGCACCAACAAAACCTATGAACCAAAATTTGCCCTGTTTTCAAGAAGTGTAGCGATAATGAAGGAACAAAGATAGAGGGAATGTCCAAACAATAATCAGACCAACCTTGAACCCACCCCAAGGAAGAAAGCCAGTCCCTGACATTATTAATGATGCTCTGCTGCGCTTGCAGACAGGAGCCTAAGTTGACTGTCCTCTGGGATGCTCCAGCCAACAGCAGTTTGAGACATACGCTGGGACTTGCAGCCAAGCATGGGACAGAACTCTAGGAATCCTGAAGAAATGTTGGGAGGGAGGGAAGATGGAAGGACCTTGAGAGGACAGGAACCTCACAGGAAGACCAACAGAGACAGCTAACCCAGTCCCATGGAGGCTTTCTGAGACTGAGACATCAATTAAGGAGCATGGAGGATCTGGACCTCAGCCCCCTGCACACCTATAGCTGGCTTGGTCTTCATAAGGGATGCCTGGTGAGTGGAGACTGTCTCTAACATGGACCCTATTACCAGCTTTTTGATCACTTCCCCCTGGCAGGGCTGATTTGCCTGCCTTCAGGGAATGAAGATATGCTTAGTCCTGATGTGACTTGATGTGCTCAGGAAGGCTAATATGGGGGGAGGGAAACTCCCCTTTTGGGGAGAGTGAAAGGAAGGGGAGAGGAAGGAGGGAAAGTGTAGGAGACAGGAAGAAGGTGAGAAGGGGGCACACTCACAATGTAAAATAAATAGACTAATATAAAAATTAAAAGTAAAATAAAAAATGTAAATCAATAATTTAAATTGAAAGCTTAGGACAATTATATTAAGCTCAGCACTGCTTACATGATAATTTGCCATGGGGATATTAAAATGTGAATGACACATGTTTGAAAGCACAGTACCTCATCTCAAAAGGAGTTTAAAGTTTAGAGAAATCTGCACATTGTCTTTGGAAATATTAAAGCTTCTCTGTGCTCAGTGTGTGGTGGGCTTGAAAAGCACTCTCTGCTGTATACAGCAGAGAGTATATGGGCAGCTCATGCCAGTGGAGAAAGCACTGGAATCCATTTCTCTTCTTACAACTGGGCAAGATTTGTCAGAAAGAACTCTCTGCAATTATAGCGATGTGAGCAATTTGGAGGAAGGTAACAAGGTTTCCAAAAGAAGAAGTGTGGGGTATTAATCTACCCTGTAGATCTATCTGAAAATGAGTAAATAAGCAAGTAGCACAAATCACTTCCCTTCCTTTGGCAAAATTTCAACTGGAAAGCTATGAAATGAATTATCATTAAGGATTAGAACAACGTTTTACCATGAATAAGGAACTTGGAATTGAAATATGCACCCTCCAGTAAATTAATCTTTCCTTGGTATTCTGTTTTATTCCTCTACTCAGAAATCAATGAATTGCAGTCCACCTGGCAAGTCTTGTATGAATTACTCAGCAGGGAGTCTAGTGCCTTTGATGCACTCACTCCCACTTAACTCTTGTCTTCCTACAAGGACCTCCCATTCTGGCCAACTCCATCCAGTAGAAATATTACATACCTAAATGTGGGTGGGTAGAGAAGTGGGGTTGGATCTAGGAGAGTTGAACAGATAAAAACTCATTGTATAGGATTCTGAAGGAACTAATACAGGACTCAGGGATCTAATATCAGCCTAACATTTGTGAGATCCTTCTAGGAGCACAAAGGAATGAAAAAAAAAAACCATAAAGAAGTAGTGAGGCCAATTTTAACCTATTAAAATGTTACCATTTCAACATGTGAGCAAAACACAAGTTTAGTGACATTTTTTTAGACTTCTTGTTCTTCTGTCTCTGATAGCCAGTATGTGTCTCAACCCAGGGTGATCACACTTAGGTAAGTGAGACCACATGTCATGAGACTAGGTTGTGAGATCCGCAGTTCCACTGAGGAGATGACCTTCTGCTGTTAAGTTAGCTTCCCTCATCTCCAGATCCAACCCAGTGAATCTCCAGATCCAGTTTAAGCTACTGGCTTACATGGTGAACCATTTCTGCAACACCAAATGGCTCAAAACTTCAAACACACACACACACACACACACACACACACACACACACACACACACACGCTTTGTTTCATGTTCATTTACACATATAGATAAGAATTCAGTTAGAGACTACTGCTGAAAAATCCTTAACTCACATCTGTGGCCCCAGCTTTTAGGCAATGATCACATTCTTTGATAATCTCTAGTTTAATTTTAGACAGCAAAGATGCTATATATTTTATCTTTGTAACTGCAACTCCCTCATTCTCTCCTCAATAACTCACCTTTCTAACAGAAAATTATCTCCTTTTTAAAACTTCTTTCTTTTTTTTTTTTTTTTTGGTCACACGTTGACACAGTAGATACCCAAATATTGTCAGTCCTACTGACAGTTTCATAAGTAGTGCAGGGTGAGAGATATCATGAAATACTTCGTGCTGTTGATCATAGGTAGTGAAATGCCAAGATGGTTAGGATTAATTTTAGCCAAAAAAAAAAAAAAAGATCTCTGAGGGCTTGATGCATGAACAGAAGTCTGACAGTCAGTCTCCAATATAAAGAAAGGACTGGTAATGCCTTAAGGAGAAAATCTGCCCTATTTATAAAATTATGAGAGGCCCTGAGCCTGTCATTGTCAAAGCCAGTAATGGAGGTTGAAATGGGCAGCCTGCTTCTTAGCACAACAGGACTGTGAGCCGCCAAGTCAGCTGGGGTAATACAGAGAAACTAAAACATTATTAGTGAAGAATCTGAGAAGTTCACTTTAATGGAACAAAACCTACCATTAAACTTGTGACCCAGTTGACTGTTCAGGGTTCACAGAAATGTTCACAGGAGAATGAACAGCATGAAATCTGGAAGTGGATGTTCCCGCATAGTGGGACTGTCCCTAGAGTGCAGAAAAGTGAAGATAATGGCGGAAGTCTGCCAGTTATCCCAAGAAGAAAAAGGCAGCAACCACAGGAGGGGGTCCAGAAAAGGCAAGGAGCTCCTGGCTACTCAGTGAGCAAGAGGACCAGAAAGCACTACAGCTACTGGGATTCCCACAGAGCTGAGGGGGTATGCTTAGGCCACCAGGGCAGAGAGAGTTTGCAATGGGCTTGAGGAACCTATATGGGCAGGTAATGCCCCTTTCTTTTTAAGTTATTCATTTGAGAATTTGTTATTACAGAGAAATAGCATATCTCAGGAAGCAAAATGAGATTCAAAACTATACTTATATACACAATAAGATTTTGAATTATTCAGCAGCAAGCTGGTCTGGAAAGATGACCCAGTGAGTAAAGAGACATTGTTGCCAAGACTAGTGACTTGAGGTCAATTCCAGGAACCCACAGGTTGGAAGAAAAAAAAATGACTCCTGCAAGTTTTCCTCAGCACTTCACATGCCTGAATTTACAAGCAAACACACACACACACACACACACACACACACTCATACAGTGAGAGGGAGAGAGAGGGAGAGAATGAGAAAGAGAGAGAAAGACAGAGGGAGAAAGACAGAGAGAGAGCATGTTTAAATACAAAGAAACAAAAATACTCAGAAGGAAAGAGCCAATATGTTCTTGGAAGCAAAGTCACATCAATTAGTGACATGGATAATTAAACTATGTCAATATAATTCCATTTTAGAAACAGGGAGAAGATGCAGGTTGTGTCTGTTTCCTTACGAGAGCTCAGGGATTTCTGGACATGAAGACTCAAACATGTAGGTGGGACAGAATACTATATCCAGAATATTCCATTTGTCAACAAATTAATCAATCTTTGTATGTATGCTGCTTATTGTCAGGATACATCCAAAGTATGTAATTAAGTAATTTTATCATTGTGCAAATACCATCATGAGCATACTACATGTAGTCGTTTTGTTTACACTGCATCACAACAAGCATGAACATGGTACATAGCTTTGTGACAATGACTGTGGTGCTAAGAAAAGGAAGGAATTTTTCAACTTCCTTGTGATTTTATGGAACCCACTGAATATGATGTTTGTCAGTGACCAAAATATTTCTGAAGTGCATGATGGTAGTCACAAATGGAAGCAATGAAAATGTTTCAGGTATCCTGTGACTAAACTGAACCTTGGTCACAGCCAAAACCTCCACCTTGATGTTTCTTCATATATTAGCAAAATTGTTTAAATCTCCATTTTGAAGGCAAAATCAATAAATAACACACTGAAAGAGCAAAATATTCAGAAGAGCACTCTGTGGAGGGTGGAAATCTAACAGCTGCTGCACTGAAGGAAGGCTCTAAGCTGCATCAAGAAGGAGGTCTTATGATAGAGCCATTCAACCAGACATTAGGAGGCTTATGTGTAAAGACGGCTTGGTGCAGCCACCCTGGAAGCAACACATAAAAGCCAATCTAAATACAAAAGGAGGAAGAAAAAGCACGTTTCTAGAATATCTGCAACAACAAAAAAAAATAATTTCTTAGATATGATTATCTGATAGAAAGATATATTTCCAGCTAGATCTCTAATTCCATTAAAATGAGGGATAGCTAAACAGATGGGATAAATTTAATTCAATTATCTTTTCAGCTAAAATATAAGAAAATGTATTGAAAAGACTTAAATTGGCAATAAAAGAATCTGAAGAGAATATGCTTTCTCTTCTCATAACTTTCCTATTTTCCATTTTCTTTATATCTTTATACACTGAAACATGTTTGAATAAGCCTCTTCATTTCCTTCCTCCGGGGCCCACCATAGCTCCTATAACATAGCCTGCTCTTAACTCCATTTCTTGTGTGTGTTTATTGTTCCTGATAATGATGTTGTTATTTGATAAACTACATTGCATTAATGCTGCATATGTGAGTATAGGGTTGTCGCCTGGAGCATTAAAACTACTATGGGGAACACTAAAAAAGAATAATTCTCCCTGTCCTTATACCTTTTACCTACTAATAGATTGTGGGTGAGGCACCTCCTTCATCCTGGCATTATTTTGGCTGGCTTCATTTTTTGAAGATCTTGTACAATTAAGCATAGACTTTATGAATTTGTGAGTTTAATTGCCATATCTTCTCCAAAAGACCACATTTGGAAGAATTTTGCCCATCCACAGAGTCTTATATTTTTTCCTTCTCTTTTTATGGGATGTTTCCTGAGACTTTTTAGAAGGGAGTTTAATAAAGATACAAAGATGTCCTGTTTGTGACTGAGCACTTGATTAAGTGCTTTATTCTCATCACTTTGACCAGTTATGAATCCTTGCAATTTCTGCTGCCTACTAAAAAAGAAGCTCCTTTAAAATGTTAAGTGCTTTCTCTCAAATCCCCCATCTCTACCCTTCCTCCCTCTGCCCCTCACCCCCTTACCCTAGTCCACTGAAAGGGGGAGTTCTCCACTATATATAATGAGTAAATTGTGATAAATAAAAATTTTAAAATTGTAAGGAAGAAAGGGATGTAATAAATGATGTGATTTTTTTTCAGTTAAATAGAATTATTTTTATTAAAAATTTTAAAATAAAAAGTCAGAAAAAAAAAGGTTAAGTGCATCCCAGGCTTATGCTAGCAACGGAAATACTTAGAATGCAATTTTACATATAACCATGGGACAAAATAACAAAAGACAATACCTCTATGCCCTGCAGCCAAAGAATACAACATCTTCCACATACAACATCTTAACATACAGTTGTGAGAAATAACCAACAATGTTAGCAATGTTGTCTTGGAGACATCTGGGGCCTCTGTAACCAATAACTCATAGAGTATGAACAAAATTAAAGCAGAGATAATGAATAGCTGGTGTGGTGGTTTGGATTAAAATCATTCCCATAGAGTCATAAGGAGTGATATCATTCAGAGATGTGGCCTTGTTGGGGTAGGTGTGGACATATAGAAGAGGTGTGTCACTCAGGGTGGGCTTTGAACTTTCAGATGCTCAAGCCACGTCTGGTGTTACTCTCTCTTCCTGCTGCCTTGTATTTGGATGGAGAACTCTCCAGCATCATGTTTGCCTACATGTTCCCATGATTCCCTCCATGATGATAATGGACTCAACCTCCAGAGCATAAGCCAGCCACAATTAAATGTTCTCCTTTGTAAGAGTTGCCGTAGCATGGTGTCTCTTTGCAGCAATAGAAACCTGAAGTAAGATACTTGGTGTGGAAAGGTTTAAGCAGGGAGAGGTGCTACATTATGGCAGAAATCAAGGGTAAGGAGGAGGAATAACCCAAATAAAAGTTATATGAAAGTCATATAGAAACATACTATCTCAAAATATGATTAGAAAAAAAAACTGAAGATCTCTGCCTTCATCTTAACCTGGTCACACAGATCTTCTCTTCCAAACTTCTTTCCTACCCACTTATGCCTTTGTTTTAGCCCCAATTTCTGTTCACATTGCCTGGGACCCTTCCAGCTATGCCTGCTGCCAAAGAAGCAGGAAGGCCAGAGAGGCAGGTAGGCAAGCTTGAGATCTTCACTCCCCTCCTTCCTTTCCTCTAAAGCCTGATATCTCACCTCTTTAGCAGACTATATGCTGGGGCCTCTTTTCACTCCCTACTAGCATTACCAAGGGATCATAAGGATCCTGATAGAACCCCTTGCCATTCCAGATAGTATAAAAGTTCCTCAGTACCACCCCTAACTGTATAACCCATCTGAATTGCTAGTTTACAATAACCAGAAATAGTTTGTACACAGAAACCTCAGTGGCCATACATAATAACATCCCAAAGGCATTCCCTAGGAGGCAAAGTACAACTACTGCACTCTCCTAAAACCAGAGAGAGCAACATACAGCAAGAAACAAAATTCCCAGTCAACACAGACAGACTCAGATATGAGGACGAAGAATAATATTCCCAATCCCAAATGCATAGATGTCAGAGTAAAAACACAATCAATAACAGGAAACTAGCAACCTTACCAGCAGCAAGTCCTGCAAAATGCAACATAGCACAAGTCAAGTACTTTAACATAGCCTTAATGAATATGGTAGAAGTACGTAAGAGGAAATTAATCTGTTAGAGATAACCATGGAAACACAAACAGTGGACAGAAACAGATAGAGTGGTTCAAGAACTGAAAGTAGTAGTACACAGCTACTGTCCACTTATAAGTGAGTGTATAACATGCTTCTCTTTCTGGGTCTGCGTTACCTTGCTCATGATGATCTTTTATAGATCTATCCATTTGCCCGAATATTTCATGATGACCTTGTTTTTAATAGCTGAATAGTATTCTATTGTGTAGATGTACCACAGTTTCTTTATCCATTCTTTGGTTAAGGAACATCTGGGTTGTTCCCAGTTTCTGGCTATTAAAACCACTATGAATATAGTTGAACAAATATCTTTGTTGTATGGTGGAGCATCCTTTGGGTATATGCTCAGGAGAGATATAGTAAAGTCTAGAGGTAGAATTGTTCCTAACTTTCTGAGAAAGCACCAGATAGATTTTCAAAGTGGGTGTACAAGTTTGCACTCCCACCAATAAAGGAAAAGTGTTCCCCTTTTCTACAATCTTCCCAGCATAATACAGGATAACCACACTACAACCCACAGACCTAAAGAAGCTAAGTAACAAGAAGGACCTTAGGGAGGATGTTTAATTCTCATTAAGAAGGGTAAATAGAATAGACACTGGAAACAGTTGAAGAGAAAGAACAAGATGGGAGCTTACCATAAATGTCCTCTGAAAGACTCTAATTAGCAAGGGATCAAAGCAGATGCTGAGACTCACAGCCAAGCTTTAGTTCAAGCAGTGGGAGTCTTATGGAAGAAGAGGGAACAGAAGGATCCAAAAGAAAAAGGAGATCCACAAGAAGACCAACAGTGCCAACAAATCTGAGCCCAGGAAGGGGTGGGGGGTGGAGACTGATACACCAACCAAGGATCTTGCATGGAGAGGACCTAGGCCCTCTGCTCAGATGTAGTGCATAGGCAGCTCAGTCTTCATGTGGGCCTAGCTAGGAGATCAGGGACTACCTCTGACATGAGCTCTGTTGCCTGCTCCTCAATCACTTCCCTCTGTCAGGGTGGTCTTGCCAGGACACAAAGGAAGAGGATGCAGGCAGTTCTGGTGAGACTTGATAAGCTGGGTCAACTGGTAAAGGAGTAGGGCTGCCCCTTTTTGAGGACTAGGGGAGGGAAACTTGAAGAAGGAGGGAGGGTGAGGCCAAGATGAGATAAAGGAGGAAGATACAACCAGGATGTAAAGTGAATAAATTTTTAAAAATTAAATTGAAACAAGTAAATTCACAAAAAATTTTCAATGCAGTCTAAGCAGGATTGTATCTTTAGATCATTTATAGGTGTGGCTCCCTTTCAAACTTTATTAAATTGTGAAGTAGAAAAATATACAATGAAAAATAAAGGCAAGTACCATGCTGAACTACAGTATCATGACATCTACATCCTTACTACATATGCATTTTGTCTTTTGTCTAAATAGCAAACTTAACCCTAGTGAAGGATTCTTTGACACATCTCTAAACAAACACAGAGAGAGAGAGAGACCTGAAAGTACAAACAGAATTTTAAAAAAGCTGAAGAAAAATTGAAAAGTAAAAATTTAGGAACTCACTCAAACAAAATCTACAGAAGCAAGTTTCACAAAATGAATACCAGAGCTACAAAGGAGAATCTCAGACAATGAAGACAAGATAGAAGAAATGGCTATTTCAGTCAAAGAAAATAATTTAAAAATCAGGCTCAAAATATCCAGAAATCTAGTACACGATGAGGAGATCAAGTCTAAGAATAATAGGAGTAGAAAAAAAAAATTCACGTCAAAATAACTGAAAATATTTTCAACAAAATTATAGAAGAAAAAAAAATCTCCTAACCTAAAGAAGTAAACCCCTACCAAGGTACAAGAACCATACAGAGTGGCACAAAATAAATTCCCCATGCCACAAAATAACCAAAACACTAAATGTATAGAGCAAAGAATAAATATTAAAACCTTCAAGGGAAAACGACCAAGTAACATATAAACCCAGTCCAAGTGGTTCAAAGACCTCAACATAAAACCAGATACTCTAAAGCTGTTAGAAGAAAAAGTGGGGAACAGCCTAGAACTCATTGGCACAGGAGACAACTTCCTGAACAGAACACCAACAGCACAGACTCTAA
>REGO01000725.1:332745-342805 GCA_010120015.1 Rhombomys opimus | reverse complement strand
TGAAGATACCTGATAAAACAGGATCAGATGAATGGGGGGAGGTCCCCCCCTATCAGTGGACTTGGAAAGGGGCACAGTGGTGATGAGGGAGGGAGGGAGGGACTGGGAGGGAATGAGGGTTCAGGGCACGGCTGGGATACAGAATTAATAAAATGTAACTGATAAAAATAAAATTAAAAAAATATAGTCAATGGACAGAAAAAATAAATAAATTAATTAACAAAATTAGAGACGAAAGGGGTGACATAACAGACACCAAAGAAATCCAGAGAATCATGAGGACATACTTTAAAAACATATACTTTACCAAAATAAAAAAATCTAAAAGAAAATTATAATATTCTTGATATATACCACATACCAAAATTAAAATCCAAATTAGATCAGCAATTTAAACAGAATAATAACACCTAGTGAAGTAGAAACAGTACCAATCTCCCCCCACCCCACCCCCCACTCACACACTGGAAAGAAAAAAAAGAGTTCAGAACAGAATTCCACTGGACTTTCAAAGAATAGTTAATACCAGTTCTCCTCAAATTATTTGACAAAATAGAAATAAGGAATTTTATTTTATGAGGTCAAAGATACCCTAATATCTAAACCACATAAAGATCCCCCCAAAAATAAAAGAGGATGTCAAGCCAATTTCCCTTATGAACATAGGTGCCAAAATACCCAAAAAAAAAATACTTGCAAACCAAATCCAAGAAAACATTTTTTAAAAGGATCATTCACCACGGTCAAGTAGGCTTCATCCCAGAGATACACTTTTGGGCATATATATACCCAAAAGATACTTCATCTTACTATAGAGATGGTTGTGTAACCATATTCATTGCCACTCTATTCAGAAAAGCCAGAAATTGAAAATAACCAAAGATGTTCATCAATAGATGAATACAGAAAATGTGGTAGTTTGACACAATAGAATATTAGTCAGCCATTTAAAAATTGAAATCATAATATCTACAGGTAAATGAAAAGAAGTATTAAAAACATCATGAGTGAGATAGCACTGACCGAAAAAGACAAATATAGTATATATTTGCTTATAGGTGGATAGTATCTTTTAAATTTTGGCTAGCGGGCTACAATCTGTAGAACCTCAGAGGTACAAATTAAGAAACAGCAGACAGACGCTTGTCCCTAAGAAGGGGAAATAGTTATTTATGAATGGAAAGGCAAGGGTGGTGGAAGGATCAAACGGGCAAGGGCAGAGAAGAGAGAGATGAAGAAGGAAATATGGAGAGGGACAACTAAAATAGGCATTTGAGATGTTGTATGGAAACCAAATACAATAGAAACTTCCCAAATTATATAAATGAGGACTATCTAAATAAAATTGTCAAATAATGGGAGAGAGAGGGCTACCTCTTGTGGATACCTCTGATCACCAAGTAAAGCTTTGGTAACAGGAATGGGTTTCATTTAATTGAGTTCTCCCCTCATATAATCCAGGCTATCAAAAAGGCTTTAGACTGCCCTTCCAAAATGATGGAAAGGCCCTATTACTGAAAATAACACTTACACAACCCACTGGATACAAAAGTTGAGCTAGTTCCTACCTAAAGCTTTCATTCCTACTGGCGAGTGCTCTTGGTACCAAAAGATGTTCTCCTTCTATCACCTCGAAGAAAGATAAACAATAAGCCAGCTACAAACTCTTTGGTTTACAACGGTGTCCTGTCTGCAAGTTATGCTACTGTAATGGTGGCACAAATCTTGTGAGAGTAACATACCAATATCTGATTTTAAAGCCCACTTCCTTAAAGTAAAATCCATGATCTACAATGCATGACTGACCAAGAACATGAGATGAGACAGACCAGGGTACTGGTGGAAATCCAAATGCTACTGTTCTAAAGTAATAATAATAATAATAGGAATATAGCAACAACATTGCTCCTAATGACACTCTGCTATACTCATAGATCAGTGACTTGCTCAGATATCATTACAGCAGCTTTCTCCTGAATCAGTTGTGAATAAAAACTGAGACCCATAACCAAATAATATCCAGAGGCTGAGAGAACTCAGAATACTCAGGCCTAAATAGGATGTCTTTATTAAATGCCCAAGCCTCAGGGCCCAAGGAATTTCAGGGAAGAGAAAGAGGAAAGAGTGTAAGAGCCAGAGAGACTAGAAGACATGAAGGAAACAAGGCCTTCTAAACACAGCAGGACTGACACTCATGAAAACTCACAGAGACTGAGGCAGCATGCACAGGGCTTGCCCAAGTCTCCACCTGATAGAATTCTAGAGCTGAAAGAAAAGTGAACATATACATCCAATCCTAACTTAGACGTTATCTCCAGTTGATACTCACATGAAAATGAAAATTTAGCTTTCTCCAAGAGGGGAAATGCTAGGGAAGCAAACTACTTTAAAGGTAGACCATTTGGACATCAATAGATAGCCAACAAAAGTCAAACTCAGTGGCATCTTTGGAGGGTCATTGTCTCATAATGTTGTATCAGGTCATGTGTGTGTGTGTGTGTGTGTGTGTGTGTGTAGAGAAAGAGAGAAAGAGAGACAGAGAGAGCTTTCTGGCTTAAAATCTTATTTTTACTTTATTCATTTTTTAATTCTTTCTTAATTACACTTTATCATTTTGTATCCACCCTGTGGTTCCCTCCCTCCTCCCCTCCCAAACCCTCCCTTCCTGTACCCTTTGCATGCATGCCCCTCCCCAAGTCCACTGATAGGGGAGGTCTTCTTTTCCTTCCTTCTGATCCTAGTCAATTAGGTCTCATCAGAAGTGGCTGCATTGTCCTCTTCTGTGGCCTGGTAATGCTGCCTCCCCCTCAGGGGGAGGTAATTAAAGAGCAGGCCAATCAGTTCATGTCAGAGACAGTCCCTGTTCCTATTACAATGGAACCCACTTGGATACTGAACTGCCATGGGCTACATCTGTGCAGGGGTCTTAGGTTATCTCCATGCAGAGTCCTTGGTTGGAGTATCAGTCTCAGGAAAGACCCGTGTACTCAGATTTTTTTGGTTCTGTTGCTCTCCTTGTGGAGTTCCTGTCCTCTCCAGATCTTACTGTTTTCTACTTCTTACATAAGATTCCATGCACTATACCCAAAGGTTGCCCATAAGTTTCAGCATCTGCATTGATAGTCTGCAGGGCAGAGCCTTTCAGAGGTCCTCTGTGTCAGGCTCCTGACTTGTTCCCTCTTTTCTCCTTCTTCTGATGTCCAGCCTCTTTGCCTTTCTGGATAGTGATTGAGCATTTTAGCAAGAGTCCTCCCTCTTGATTAGTTTCTCTAGGTGTACAGATTTTAGTAGGTTTATCCTATATTATATGTTTATATGAGTGAGTATATACCATGTGCATCTTTCTGCTTCTGGGATAGCTCACTCAGGATGATCCTTTCCAGATCCCATCACTTACCTGCAAATTTCATGATTTCCCTGTTTCTTATTGCTGAGTAATATTCCATTGTGTAGATATACCACAATTTGTGCATCCATTCCTCCACTGAGGGGCATTTGGGCTGTTTCCAGCTTCTGGCTATTACAAATAAGGCTGCTACAAACATGGTTGAGCAAATGTCCTTATTGTGTACTTGGGACTCTTTTGGGTATATGCCTAGGAATGGTACAGCTGGATCTTGAGGAAGCACTATTCCTAGTTGTTTGAGAAAGCACCAGATTTCTTTCCAGAGTGGTTGTACAAGTTTACGTTCCCACCAGCAGTGGAGGAAGGTTCCCCTTTCTCCACAACCTCTCCAGCATGTGTTGTCTCTTGAGTTTTTGATATTAGCCATTCTGATGGGTATAAGGTGAAATCTTAGGGTTGTTTTAATTTGCATTTCCCTGATGGCTAATGAGGTTGAGCAAAAAAAATGGAATACAGAGCTAAACAGAGAATTCTCCATAGAGGAGTATCGAATGTCAGAGAAACACTTTATTCATTTTTAGCTAAAGATTTTTTATATATATTATGACTTCTGGTTTTATGTTTTTTGTGCAATTCCTGAATAAGTAAATGGGTATATTTCTGCATCTATACCTGTCTCTTCTGCCTTTTCTGTCGTTTTATTTGTCCTGACCTGATTTGCTTGGTTTTGTCTTATTTTCTTTTTTATTATTTTCCCTTAGATGCCTATTTTTTTTCTAATGACAGACAGAAAGGGGGTGGATGTGGATAGGAGGAGAGGTGGGAAGGAACTGGGAAAACTAAAGAAAAAGAAAACCTTAATCAGAATATATTGTATGAAAAGAAAATCTATTTTTAATAAAAGAAATATAATTTGAAAGATATTAAAAATAAATATGATATACAAGAAGAGTGGATATAGAGCTAAAGTATAAACACCAATGGGTGTAGAGGTAAGGCAGAGGAAAGAGCACTGTATACACACTTTTATCCAAGAATAAGACATAAAAGTATTAATTAAAGCCAATTATTTTTTTTAGAAAATAAAGAAAGACAAGCCAAAAAATTAGAATAAAATATTTTTTACAGCATACAACTTTAATTCCAGCACTCAGATGGATCCCTATGAGTTAAAGGCCAGCCTGGTCTACACAGCAATGCCAGGAAATCCAGGGAGCCAGGCCTACACAGAGAAACCTTGTCTTGAAAATACATATAAATATATATGTGGTAGCTAGTGATTTTAAGCCAAAATAATTTGACATACAAAAACTTCACCCCATAGGACAAGACTACAGATACCAGAACCAAGATTAAGGATTGTCTAATAAGCAATCAAGAACATTCTTGATAAAATTAGTATATGAAGTCCAGTATCAAAGAAAAGAAAGTAGAAGGAAAAATAGAACAGAAATGCATAATAAGCAAAATAAAAGTAAATTATCGATTATGGATATAAATTAATCAAAATAAAGGAGAAAATAAATTTACCTTCTTTTATGATTCACTGTAAATCCACAATATTGTATAGACAAGAAGTTTGAAAAATAATCAATGAATCAAAATAGATATGTGAAACTGACCATACAACAAGTCCAATTAAATTTTAACCAGAGAGAAAATATAGATATTTTTCAACTAATTGTCTCAAAAAAAAGTCAGACTTGTTAAGCTCCTAAAATATATTTCAGAGTTAATTCATTGTAATCTGCATTTTATGGTCAAAGTCTCTGCTCTCTCAGTCCCAACAAGCTAAGTTCAATCACTGTAATAACAACACTAAGTAGAGTCACCAAGAAAAGAAAAGAGGAGATTTAATCAAGATACTGAGAATATGAACAGATAAAGGGGTCCAGTGATCCTGGTGACGTCTTGGGTTACTGATACTAGCTTTAAATAGAGGAAAACTGCATTGAGGTGGGGAGAATTTTCCATATATAAGCAATTGTAAAAGTTGGTACCATCCATCATCATCTCTACTGTGGCTCTTGGAAAGAGATCCTACAAATTGCTAACATGTTAACATGTTATTTCCTGAGGGGACCAATTAGATTCTTTCAAAATTGTTTTACTCCAAGGTGCATCCTCCCCATCATAGATAATTACCCTCAGGTTAGGGGGTTCTCTGGAAGGATTTGATAAATCTAGATGCCTACAGCTTTGGGTCTAAGGCTCGTTTAAATTAGGATGAGCAACGTTCAAACACACTTTAGTGATTGTCATACCAATATCAAGGACTTTGAGCCAAGGTAAAAGAGACAGATACTCCACACTGGCAACGGGCAAAGAGACATCTTGGTGTGGTGTTGTTTTTTATATCAGGCAGGGGCAGAGCAGATGGAAGTACTTTGTTCATCCTAGCTTGATGCCTGGCTTGGTAGTTAAAGTTGTTTTATGCCTAGGACGCATAAAAACCGTATCAAATCCAAACAGTGCAGTGTCGAAGGAGAAAGGCAGACAGAGACCTGCTAGCTGCTCTGACACCCACAAACGTGCCCTCCTGCACGTGGCAGAGCCAGGCCATGCACACTCCGTGCCGGCAGCACAGACGGATGTCACCTGAGGAGGGGGTGTCACAGAGGCCTGCCAGACTTGAGGGCAGCCTGAAGCAGACTGTGCAAGTGTATGGTGGACAGAGGAAGAGAAACCGAAGTGAAGCAGTTTGAGCATATGACGCGGATACTCGAGGGTGTAAGGAGTAGTCTACTGTGGGTGGCCAGCCCCACCATCGGAGCCCATGCTGAGGTCCCAGCCAGAACCGCCATGAAGAGCCACGTCAGAGTCCCTGGCTATGCAGTGGCAGGAGTCTGTGCTGATGTCCATGGCTAATATCACCACTAGAGAGCATGGAAAGAGGCTGGTCTGAGCAGCTTCCAGGGCCACACGGATGTCCAGGAGCTGTACAGTACTGGCCCCGCCCTTCAATAGCAGTTGCATTCTCCAGAGCTGGCCCTATCTCTCACTGGTGGCAGCGCTGGGAGAGTGAACTCTGCCCCTTGCCCCAGGCGGCAGAGCAGAGCTAGCCCTGGAGTCGGGGCGTGAGTGGGCCAACCCAGAGGGCATGAGAGCAGGGAGCTGACCCTCCCTTTTGACAATGGCAGCATTGGGAGGCCCAGCCAGAGCAGTGTTGGAGAGTTTACCCTCCTGGGACACAACAAAGACTGCCTTAAGAGAAAAATTTAACGCTATGAATATCCATGTGTAATAAAACAATAATCAAGATATTCAATGGATAAACAAATGATACACTCCAAGATTCTTAAAAAAAAAGAAAGAAAGAAAGAAAGAAAGAAAGAAAGAAAGAAGGAAGGAAAAAAGAAAAAAAGCAAACCTGAATATAGAGAATAAAAATAAATAATAAAGATTAAGTCAGAAATGAATGAAACAGACACTAAAATGGCAATGCATTAGAATTAATTGAGCAAATAATTGGTTCTTTGAAATGATTAACAAGATTGATAAACCCTTAGCCATACTAACAAAATAACAGAGAGAGCACACAAATTAATAAGATTAGAAGTGAATGAGCTGCTGTCACAATAGACTTCAGGGAAATCCAGGAGATTATTAGAAAATGCAACCTCAAAAAACAAAAGAAATGGATCAATTAATAAATGAATATTATTTACCAATATTAAAGCCAGAAAATCAGACAATTTAAAAACAAACCCATAACAAGTAATGAAACTGAATCAGTAACAACATATAGTCTCACAAAGAAAAGTTAAGATCTAGAAGAATTCCAAAAAACTTAAAATGGAGATCTTCCCTCAGGATTTCTATACCTGTTCTGCAGTTAGAAAACAAGGGGTGGTACCAAATTTGTTATAAAAATCTGGTGTTATGCTATTATCAACACTCAATGAAGGTACAACACCAACCAACCAAAAAAAAAAAAAAAACAAACTACATAACTATTTTTCTGTTGAAGATTAACGGAAACGATCTCAAAAAATAGTGAATTCAGGAACACACCAAAGAGCGCACTCACAGTCAAACTGTGTCCTCAATAATTATCTTTATATTTGTAGATTAATAAAATGCTCAGTCTTCATCAAAGATGTTTACTGTTGTAGGAGGCAGCAGTTCATGCTAAAAGACTTATCAAAGGCCAAAGTGCTAATTATTTGCATGGTGGTCAGTAATAGCTATGTATAGTACAAGGAATTCTCTGCGGGTTGAAGCTGATACACAGCTATCTGGGCAAAACCTTAGCAGGCAGTTTCTTGTTCTGCCATACCGCAGAATAATAGCATATGTTCTTCCTTATGGTAAACATTGCCACAGGTTTAGGCCCAGATAATGATATCTGGCAGAAGTCTCATCTTGTAGAGTGGGCTTTAAGTCTAAACTAAATACTGTACTAAAAAAACCCTCCTCTGCTCATAACCACATTTGCCAAAGTAAAATAATCTAAAATTAACACACAAACACATACACAACCCAAAACAAGTAGCCTTCCTAAATACTAACAAAAAACATACTGAGAAAGAAATCATGAAAATAATCCGATTCAGTCTAATATCAAAATGAAATATGTTTGGATAAAGCTTACTAAGAGAATAAAAGACTTTATACAAAGAAAATTTAAGACATTTAAGAAAGAAAGCAAGAAAAAAAGAAAAGAAAAGAAGTAGATACCAGGAGATGGAAAGACACACAATGCTCATGGATTGGTGAAGTTAAGACTATAAAAATGACCATGCAGTTTCTACAGTTTCAATACAATAGCCATCAAAACTAAGACAGTTCCTGCAGAAATTGCAAAACGAGTCTCAAATTCATATGAAAACATAACATACCTAGGATACCCACACAAATCCTGAACAATAAAATAGTGCAGGAGATATCACCATCACTGATTTCACATTGTAGTACACAGAACTGTAACAATAAAAATATCACAGTACCGACATAAAAACAGATATATTGGAATTGAGAGTCATCAATAGAAGATATGAAAATGGTTAAATACTTTTCAAAAGTGTCCATCTCCTTAGAAATGAGAAAGTACATATTAAAACAGCTGAGATTTCAGCACACTCCAGTGAAAATTGCTAAAAACAACAAAACAACTGGCAACAATTTTTTTTGAGAAAAGAATATTCATTCATATCTGGTGAGAATAAAAATCAGTGTAGGCACTCTTGAAATAAGTATAATAATCCTCAAAAAAAACCTTGAAAAATGAATATAACATATCACATCTTGGCATAAGCCTAGGGCCATCCTACTCCATACTTGATCAGTAATATTAGTTGCCTCCCTATTTGCAATAGGTAAGAAATGGAAGCAATCTAGATATCCCTCAACAGGGGAATAAACAATGAAAATGTGCCACATATGCATAATGGAGCACTATTTACCTATAAAGAAAAAACTTATAGTGTTTGCAGGTAAATGAAGGGACCAAGAAAATATTGTATTGAGTGAGATCAAGAGCCAGAAAGATAAACACTGCATGTTTTCTCTCATATGCAGCTCCTAGTCTCAAATCTTCAAAGATGAGTACACAACAGAGAGTAAAAACAGGCATGAAGAAAGTATAATAGAGACTTAATTGGGGGAATGAGGCTTGAGAGGGATATGAAGAGAAAAATAGAAAATTGGGGAGGGGCTCCACCTAAGGAGGAAGAAAAGAGGTCAATATGGTAAAGGAGACATGAGAGACAAATAATACCAATATTGCTTAATAAAGCCTCAAGGCTTTTAATTAATATTGTTTTATATTTAATAAAATTATAGACAAACATGTATAATATATATATGTATATACATATATTTGTATATATATATATATATATATATATATATATATATATATATCCACTTGACCATACAAAGTTTCCACAAGAACCACAAACTAACAGAAATCATGAGAAACCTCCTCAAGAATGGTAGGTAAGGGTTGTCCACATGACTCCCAAAATAATATAGATTGTTGATACAGTGCTTAGTTTCCTCTCAGGCATTGTGGTGGCTCTTATTGCTGATGATCTCTCACATTTAGGACACAAGGCTCTGGTGATTCAAGCTAGATAGATCTTGCAAGCCTCTTTCCTGCCATCTAGATTTCACAGTACCAGAAAATACTGTGAAAGTTGCCAATGGAGGAAGCATTAAGAAGTCATACCCACCTGCAACACCTACAAACCACAACACTCACCAGCAGAGTAAAATAAGTGGCACTCGCATTCATGGCAAACAGCAGCTGTCTAATTGGACTTAAGTCTCCCTCAACAGGAGGAAAATCATGTCTGTTACTAGAAGCCTGCTTAACTTATGGGGCTAGTGAGGTCATGAATCTTAGAAAAGAATCTATTACTGCCACATTGTTAGATGGGCAAATTTTCTTTCTACATTCTGAAGGTTATTCTCATACCCACAGAAGGGTGTAGTTACTACTCCCTCATCAAAGAGGTGAATTAAATTCAACACAATGCAGAGATGCACAGATTGTGAACAGCCCAGACCCAATGGATAAATCTCCCCCACAGCTTCTCCATTAGAGAAGAGGAGCAGAAAGATTTCAAGAACCAAAATAGAAGGAAGTCTGATGTGAAACAGCCTCTTCCAAATATGGTTGCAAAAAAAACAAAAGTCAAATTAATAACAATGGACATGTTTATATGGAAGGGAAAAAATTTCAGGGGGTCCCACCCATAGACAAAAAAA